>VMDO01014887.1:0-42102 GCA_007922755.1 Pedetes capensis | reverse complement strand
ATATCATTTCTGCAGCCCCCAGAAGGGCTCTGGAGGGGGCAGAATTCCCAGGGAGGCCTGAGCCAGGGCTGGAACCTGGAGCAGCGAGGGTTCAGAGCCTCAAGGACTCTACACGGCAGCTCAGGCCTGGTGGGCCAAGCAGGAAGCAGGCAGAGAGGGGTGACCTGCAGCTCTACCTCCCCTTGGGACCTCAGTACTCATTGAGACCCAGAGTTCCCGGGCTGTCTGTAGCCAGCTCCTCACGCCGCAGACCAGGGCTGAGAAGACCTGTCCAGGCCTCAGGGCAAGTGAGGGGCTTCTGAACCCCCCAGGCCATAGCTCTGCCCCCACCCCAGGCCTCAGCTCCTCTCTGGATGTCTGTCTGCTCATGCACTGTGCACTTCTTGTGGTTGTTAGGTGCCATCGAGTTGGTATCTGACTCATAGCGACCCTCATAGGGTTTTCAATGGCTGACTGTCTCAGGATTGCCTTGGGAGTGGATTGCCAGGTCCTTCTCCCATTTTTGCAGTGCTGGGAATTGAACTAGGGACCTCAGAGACTGCAGAGCAGTGCTCTACCAACTGAGCTAAATCCCAGCCCACGCTAGGCACGTGAATTTCAGCATCGACACTCCAAAGCTGTCCCTGGGCCTCCTTTCTCACCAACAAGCAGGTCAGGGGCCCCACAAACATCCCCAGTATGCTGCTGCCCCCAAGCTGTCCTTTCTGGAGGGAGCCCTGTCCGTCTGCAGGGAGCACATGGTGTGGGGGGAGAACTGCTCTGCTCAGGAGGTGGGTGAGGAGGAGGGAGAGGAAGAGGGCTGGGAGCAGGTGGCTCTCCGAGTGGGCTGAGTTTGGGGTGCAGGAACAGAATGCTTGGTCTGCAGGCACTAGGGAAGACTGTGCTGCAGCACCTAGGCATCACAGAAGGCCACCCACACCCCCTTCGAACAGGCTGTTGTTGTTAGGTGCCATGGAGTCGTGTCCGACTCATAGCAACCCTCATAGGGTTTTCAGTGACTGGTTGTTTCGGGATTGCCTTGGGAGTGGATTGCCATATCCTTCTCCCATTTTTGCGGTGCTGGGAACGAACTCGAGACCTTGGGAGACTGCAGAGCGGTACTCTACCAACTGAGCTAAATGGAAGCCCTAAGCCCCACGAGGGAGTGGCAGCCAGCCATGGACAGGTTTTAGGGTTGAGAGAGGCAACCTCCCCACTTCCTGGAAGCAGGGCGCTGGCCTGGCCCCGCCCCGCCTCACTCTGCTGCTGTCGCCAGTCCCCATACCAGGCCTCCTCTCTTGCAGCCCCTGAAGCCCCTTGTCTGCCACACCTCACTTGGGTTCACAGAGTCTTATCCCTGCAGAGCACCCGGGGGCTCCCCAGGGCAGGGAGGCAAGGAAGGCTGGGCGGAGCCTGGACAGGGCCTAGGGGCAGGGCCGTGCACCGGGCATGCTGCCGCCATGCCCTCGGGACCTTCAAGGGCCTCCAGGTGTCCCGAGGCCGCTCACACATCGGTGCTGACACTGCGGCTCCGGGCGAAGGCCTCGCGCATGGCGGACAGGCGGTTGGGGTTGAGTGCCTGCAGGCCCCCCAGGCCCTCGGGGGGCTCCACGTCCTCTTGGCTGATGCTCTTGTAGGCCACGCGCCCCCCGCCGTTGAACACCCCCTCCCCGTCGTCCTCCGGCTCCTGCAGGAAGAAGGTGGGCGGCTCGAAGTGGGAGCAGCTGCGGCAGAGGGCGCGGGCCTGCGGGGACTTCTGGCTGAAGGAGGTGGCGGCGGCCGGGTAGATCGCGGGCCCGTTGGTCAGCACGAGGTTGCGGTTGGCGTGCAGGGGCGGCAGCGGTGAGTGCACCGCGAAGTCGGGCTCCTCCTCGCCCTCCTCCGACTCCTCCTTCTTGCAGCAGTAGTACTGCGGGCAGAGGGCGGAGTCACCAGCGGGGAGGGCGGGGCCACCACGCGGGGGCGGGGCCACCACGGGGGGCGGGGCCACCACGCGGGGAGGGTGAGCCCCTGGAGAGAGGGGACCCGCCCCCAAGACTGCAGTGGGGCCCTCCTGGAACACCCCAGCTCTGTTCCACTGTGGGGAGCTGCGCAGTCCATCTGCGCAGCATCCCGGGCAGGGACGGTTCTTATCTCCATGTGCAGGGGGGGAAACAAAGGCACAGAGGGGCAGCAGCCTGCCAGCTGCAGAGCCGGGCAAGCCCTGCCTGGTCCCTATGTCTAGTCAGGCACTGGACTTGCTGCCCTGGTCTGCCTTCCTCTCTCAGAACACGTGGGGATGGGCAGATGAGAAGGCACAGGTGGGGACGGGGACACTGGATGACCCAGTGCTCACCCAGGGGCAGCGTGCCACTGGTCGGTCCCTTCACCCTCTCTGGGTCTCTCAGGAAGCCCTGGCAAGGTAGCAGGTGGCTGTTGTCACTGAGTCCCCAGGTGGGCCCTTGCTGGGGCTGTCTGCATTGCGGCCTTCTCTCCACCTGGCTGTTCCTGGAGCCTGGGCCCTGGCCCTGCCCCTTCTATCTTCTTGCTGACGGCCCTCCCTGTAGGACCACCCTTGAGGCTTCCTGCCCCGGGGAGTACCTGGAGCCGACAATAGCACAGAACCGCGATGATGCACAGCAGAATCACAGTCGCCAAGATGCCCCCAGTGATGACCACGGTCCCGGCTGTCATCCGCCCACTTCTCCATCAACAGCCTGCAACAGACACCACGAGCATTACAGCCTCTTCACAAAAGCCACCTGCGCTGTTTCAGAAAACCCAGGAGACCAGCGGGAGAGGAAAGAGGAACTACCCCAGGACCCAAGCCCAGCGGCGGGGGCCAGGGGGAGTCCTGGCCTCATTCAGCCCCAGCAGGCCACCCTCCCTCTCCCACCCCAAGTTCCCCATCTATAAAAGGTGGATGTTAAAAGCATAGGGTTTTATGAAAATTTTTCGAGCATGTCTTTTAGACTCAGAGAACCCTGTCCTCGGAGGCTGGATATCCTTCCAGCTGGCCCCACAGGGTCACCATTTAAAAATCTACTTGAATGCGGTCAAGCTGAGTGCGAGGTTTCATAACCTGCCTCCCTGTGTTTTCTTCTAACACGATCATCCTTATTTTTCCATATCATTAAATTTTATTCTGACCATAATCCATTGTTTAATACAACCGACCCCCTTTTTAAGGGGTGGTGGTTGTTGTTGTGTGCTATCGAGTCGGTTTCCAACTCATAGCGACCCTCATAGGGTTTTCAATGGCTGACTGTTTCGGGATTGCCTTAGGGAGTGGATTGCCAGGCCCTTCTCCCATTTTTGTGGTGCTGGGAATTGAACTTGGGACCTCAGAGACTGCAGGGCAGCGTTCTACCAACTGAGCCAAATCCCAGCCCCATTGTTGTTGTTAGGTGCCATCAAGTTGGTGTCTGACTCATAGTGACCCTACATACAACAGGTGAAACACTACTGTCAGTGCTTCTCTTCTATTTATAGGGTTTTCAATGGCAGATTGATTTTTGGGAGTGAGTTGCCGGGTCCTTCTCCTAAGCCTACAGCACCTGGTGTACCCAGGCGGTCTCCCATCCAAGCACTAACCAGGCCCAACCCTGCTTACCCTCCAAGATCTGACGGGATCCGATGCCACAGGGCTATGGCTACAGGCTTTTAAGTATTTAGTTGTGGTAAAATGCACATGACATAAAATGTATCATCTTCACCATTTTAAAGTATCTACTTCAGTATTATTAAGTGGATCTGCTCTCCAGAACTGTTCCGTCTCATAAAACTGAAAGTCAATTCCTTTTTGGTATTTAGAATGCTTACATTTAGAAAAAATATATTCGGCGAAATTGTGGGTAAGCGTTAGGGAGCCCCCTGCATTACGGAACCGGGCTCAATTACTTTTTCAGGCTAAATTCGTAGAAGGGTGTTTTCTAGGCCTAAGGACCTGCCTGTTACAGGTGTTTCATTGAGGAAAGTGGGCACCCACTGCAGCGCGGGGGGCCCCCGCAGCCTGTGCTCTGCCCACCTCCTGCCTGGTTCGCCCCTCTGGTGGAGGAGGGCTGATTAACAGCCCTGGGAGCGCCTGCTCCCTCACTCACAGCACGTGCTCATTTTCCACCATGTGGACATTCTCGCCGCGGCCAGCTGCAGTTGAAGCAAGGCTTCCCACCCAGCCTTCCTGATTGTTTTCCAGGGCCCTCAGAGGCCCGTCCCTTCCTCCCCTCCCAGGCTTCATTCTGTTGTTGTTTTTGGCGGAAGATGGGGTGGAGGGAGTGATCGGAGTATTTTAAAGGAAACCCAGCGCCTCTCGGCTTACCCATAAACACTTCTGTGCGCAGTCCGACAGATGAGAACTTGGAAAAACACCCGCCTTGCTTGCCTTCTCCCGGCATCTCTGAGATGCCTTCTCTGCAGTTGGTTTGTGCAATGCAGGACCCGCTTGCATATGGCTCCTCACCCCAGAGGGCTCAGTTCTCATCTGCCTTCCTCCTGCCTCTCCGCGTGTTACTGGCAAAGAAATCAGGTCATTTCTCTGATAGAATTGTCTATGTACTGCAGGCGGCTGGCTTTCCTTGGGCGCAGTGTATCGCTCCTTGGCCCACTAAAACCAGCTTCCTGTTGCACATCTTTCTGCTCGGCTCTCCTGGG
Source organism: Pedetes capensis (assembly GCA_007922755.1). Classification (NCBI taxonomy): domain Eukaryota; kingdom Metazoa; phylum Chordata; class Mammalia; order Rodentia; family Pedetidae; genus Pedetes; species Pedetes capensis. Next base: position 37,494 of record VMDO01014887.1, on the reverse strand, counting down.
CTGATGTTGCCTTGACCAGGTTGCTCAGCTGCTTCTTCCTTCATCAGTCTTCGGCCAAACTGTTTTAGCAGTATCGGGCATGTCCTGGGGCCATTATCTTGTTGATAGGTGCAGAGGAGTAGGGGCCAACTCATAGCGACCGGATGTACACCAGTACAAAACACTCCCCGACACTGTGCCATGCCTGGCACTATGTCAGGGCTTGTCTGCTATTCCTAGGGTTTTCAATACCTGACTGTTTCAGGAGTGGGTTGCCAGGCCCTTCTCCCAAGCCTACAGCCCCTGGTGTTCTCAGGTGATCTCCCGTCCAAGGACTAACTGGGCCAACCCTGCTTAGCTTCTGAGGTATGATGAGATCATACGCCAAGGTGGTACGGCTGCAAGTCCTTATCTCATTAGCACATGCAAAACAGCAATTTCCCACATGCTTTCATTCTCCACATTTATTCACTCTGGTTTTTCTAAATAAAGCCCCAAACAGCTTTTCCCTATAACCTAAGCGGTTACCCCAAAATCCAGTCTGCCGAGGAAAGGCACAGATCCCCAGTTCTCACCTCTATCACTTTCAGAGAAAGCCAGTGTCCTGTGAGGCCTGGGGCTGTTGCCTTGGGTCATTGCAACGCCACTGACTCTTTGATGCATTTCAACCCCCCACGGTCGTTATTCTCCTTGACATTGAAATGGTCCCATTGGGAGTGGGTTTGGAGGCTTGAGTGTTGCTCTGGTGTGACCCCGTGGGGATGTGCAGAGAGCACTCTTGGGCCAGGGATCACTCCTGGGCCCCTTGGTTCTGATGTTCTCAGTGACCAGAATATGGGGTGATTTTTTAGTTCCCAGCAATGGGAAAACTAAAACATGAGTTTGTATTGATATTTCCATATAAAATTAGGGACTCCATGGTTTTTACTTGTTAAAATGTGATGCCTTTTACAATGAAAATCTTGCTTCCACTGGGCGTGGTGGCGCACGCCTGTAATCCCAGCGGCTCGGGAGGCAGAGGCAGGAGGATCGTAAGTTGAAGACCAGAGGAGGTCTATGTAACTTAGTGAGACCCTGTCTCAAAAAAGTAAAAAAAAAAAAAAAAGGGCTAGGGGTGCAACTCAGTGGTCCAGCACTTGCAGAGTGTGCAGGTGCGAGGCCCTGGGTCCAACCCCCAGTACTGCAGGAAAAGAAAAAAAAAATCTTGCATCCTAATATTAACTTATTTGCTCTTTCACTTATCTACACCAGTTTTGAAATAACACCATCCATGTTTCTGCTAACAAGTCTGCTGGAAGGAGCCCAACATCTCCGTCTTCTTTCTGTGCTTACCCTGCAGGGATGCAGAATCCAGAGCCTGGCGAAGTCTCCAGGAATAATTCTTCGTGTGCTTTTCTTCCCACCAAATTCATACTCAGGTTCATATTTCAAAGTCTATTTTTAACTTAAAAATTGATTTAGCTTTGGTTTTCAATTATAGGAAACGTCTGGTCCCAAAGAGCAGAGGATAAAGCCAGGTGCGTCCAGAAGGTCTTGCCTCCATCTTTGTCTTTCCCCTGCACTGTCCCACAGGCAAGAATTTTATTTAGTTCTAGGAGAGTCGTCCATGGTTTCTTCCGAAACCTATGTTGTTGTTGTTGTTGTTGTTAGGTGCTGTCGAGTCGAGTCCGACTCATAGTGACCCTCATAGGGTTTTCAATGGCTGTTTTGGGATTGCCTTGGGAGTAGGTTGCCAGGTCCTTCTCCCATTTTGTGGTGCTGGGAATCGAACTTGGGACCTCAGAGACTGCAGAGTAGCGCTCTACCAACTGAGCTAAATTCCAGCCTCTGAAACCTATGAGCACTATATATTTCCTTTCCCTTTCCAAAGAAAGAAGCAGCCAGGTGCACTGGCACACACCTGTAATCCCAGCAACTTGGCAGGCAGAGGCAGGAGGATCACAGGTTCGAGGCCAGAGGCAGGCTGCGTCGCTTAGCAAGAGACCCCATCTCAAGAAGAAAATTAAAAAATGGGCTGGGGGTGCAGCTCCGTGGTGGAGCACTTGCAAAACACGTGTGAGGCCCTGGTTTCAACCCCCACGTACCACAAAAAACAGAGTGGGGGGAGGAAGAAAGCAAGCAGCATTCTGCATGGCCTGCCTGCACCTTCCTTCATGTCACGTGGCAGTCTGTCCCTCTGTGGCCCCTGTGTCTCATGGCCTGTCGGTGGAGGAGCCCGGCTCCCCCGGCTGGGCCCCGCGGGTGGCGCGCTCCCATTCTCTGCATTGCAGAAACGTGCAAAGTCGAGCTCCGAGGTGCGCATGTTTCTCAAGTCTTTGGTAAACCCTGCCAAAGACTCGCTGGAATTTGGGCTGATTAATCCCATTCCAGGAATGTGTGAGAATAAGTGACAGACGGCGTTTCGGTTCAGACACTCAAGGTCCAGGTGCACGGGGGGGGGGGGGGGGGGGGGGGGGGGGGGGGGGGGGGGGGGGGGGGGGGGGGGGGGGGGGGGGGGGGGGGGGGGGGGGGGAGTCTGAGGTGTCTCTGCAGACACCACAGCCCAGCCTGGGAGGGCCACACAGCCAGGCAGGGGCAAACAGGTCCCCCCCAGATAGCTGGAAGGCGACAGGGGCACACACGGACAGGGAGGGCTTCCTCGGGCTGCACCATGAGTCAGCAGTGGAACCAGAACCCAGACCCCCGACAGACAGACAGCAGGTCCAGACAGAGCCAGAGCGGCAAGGCAGGGGACACAGACACACAAACAGCTCCAGACAGACAGACCGAGGTGGAGACAGGCACGTCCAGACAGACCCGAAGCGGCGAGACGAGGGGGTGCAGACCCACCGTCGGACGCAGACAGATAGCGAGGAGCCCCGGGACCCCACACATTCCTGGGATCTCCGTCTGGCCATCTCGGCCTTGCAGGGCGCCTGAGGCCAGCTGGCCGGCTGTCCCTGTTGGAGCCGCGAGCGGCGTGCGGTGGAGGCAGCTGGGAGCAGCGGGGCCGTCCTGCTGTCCAGCTGCATAGCGCACTGTCCGAGGAGTTGAGGGGAAGCTGAGCAAGCGGCCACCGTGAGGCTGGGCTCAGTTGCCCTCTGCTTCCACCCCTCCTTTGAGGCACGCAGGGACACCGTTGTCCTGGGGCACCCTCCCTAGTGGTCAGGGCAGCCTCGGGAAAGCGAGGCAGGTGCTGTTACCCTGCTGCTTCAGGAGATAGGACCAAGGGCCAGGGCAGGGCAGGAGACACCTGGGAGGCCCAGCCAAGCCCCAGCACCCCATCAGGGCAAGGCTGGTGTACGTGGATCATTCCAGCAAATAGGCACCTCTAGTAGCTGAGCGGGCTGGGATTTAGCTCAGTTGGTAGAGCGCTGCTCTGCAGTCTCTGAGGTCCCAAGTTTGATTCCCAGCACTGCAAAATGGGAGAAGGACGTGGCAATCCACTCCCAAGGCAATCCCAAAACAGTCAGCCATTGAAAACCCTGTGAGGGTCACTGAGTCGGACTCAACTTGACGGCACCTAACAACAACAGTAGCTGAGCGCCTGTAGCCATAGCACTGTGGCATCCAATCCCATCAGATCTTGGAAGCTAAGCAGGGTCAGGCCTGGTTAGTATTTGAATGGGAGACCGCCTCGGAACACCAGATACTATAGGCATGGGAGAAGGACCTGGCAACCCACTCCCAAAAATCAATCCGCCATTGAAAACCCTATGAACAGCAGAGAAGCACTGACAATAGTGTTTCACCTGTTGTACAGAGGGTCGCTATGAATCAGACACCGACTCCGCGGCACCTAACAACAACAACAAAGTAGCTGAGCTTCCAGACTAAGACAGACTCATGAGAAGGACCTGGCAGCCCACTCCCAAAACAACCAACCATTGAAACTCTATAAATAGCAGAGAAACACTGTCAAAGATAGTGCCAGAAAATGAGCCCCCTAGGCTGGAAGGCATTCAAGAAATGTCTAGGGAAGAATCGCCTGCTCAAAATAGAGTCAACCTTCATGACATGAATGGAGCCCCTGGGACCTCCTTCTGCTGATGTGGCACGACTCAAAGTGAGAAGAAACACAGTGACTGCAACATTGGGCTGGAACATAAAAAGATGGTGTGCATGGCACAGAGCAGGAAAGCGCTCTCTCTGCTGTACTTATGGCCACTGAAGTGGCTCTAATTTCATGGCACTGAAGAAGAAGAAGCAGCTGAAAGCCACAGCCGCAGGCACACGAGCACTCATGCCTATGTGGGGAGCCCAGGGCCTCCAGGACCCAGAGACCTTCCTCGTCCCCATCATCCTGCCTGGCACTGCCAGGTAAGCTCGCCTCTCTAAGACTCTGCACTGCCCACCAGGTCTGCCCACTTTTTTTTTTCAGTACCCAGGGCCTCGTGCTTTTTTTTTCTTTCTTTTTTTTTTTTTTTGCAGAACCCAAGGCTTTGCACTGGCATGCTCTGCAAGCGCTGGACCACTGAGCTGTACCCTCAGCTTTTTTTTTTTTTTTTTTGCAGAACCCAAGGCTTCGCACTTGCATGCTCTGCAAGCGCTGGACCACTGAGCTGTACCCTCAGCCCCCCCCCCTTTTTTTTTTTGACTTTTTGACTTTCTGAGACAGGGTCTTGCTAAGTTATGCAAACTGCCTCTGGTCTCGAATTTGCGATCCTCCCGCTTCTGCCTCTTGAGCTATTGGGATTACAGGCGTGCACTACCGCACCCAGTTTAGGCCTGCCCACTTTTAAAGGTGAGCAAACCCTGGCCTGGAGGGGAGAAATGACCTACCCAGATCCCAGCACCTGCAAGATGGGGGATCAAGGTCAGGTTAGGGCTGGATCTGCCTCACCTTCGCCCACCCCGAGCTGCTGATCCCCAAGTCTCCATTGCATGAACACCCCGAATCCCACAGCACCCTTGTAGGAATGCATATTGCAACTGACAGTTTTGGGGTGCCAACCCGGTTTCCCCTGTCTTCTCTGTGCCCTGCCCTTGAGCACACAGGCTGCTGTTCTTGGGCCTGCAGGGGCTGAGGTGGACACGCACCCCCAGGCTGGGATGGCCGGCTTCTCCCCTGGAAAATGTCTGTTTGCTGGCTGGCTTTTTGAGGCAGAGACTTGCTATAGCCCGGGGCCATGCTGGAACTCACTATACAGACCAGGCTGGCCTCGCACTGGCACCCACCCTCCCACTCCAGCCTCCCCAGTGCTGGGATCACAGGTGTGCACCACCACCTCCAGGTCTCTGCTGGAGAACAGGACAGGGACCTGGGACACTGGCTGGTCTCAGGCGGTCAATGGTGTGGATACATAAGGGGCTGAGCTGAAGCCAGGACAGCACTTTTGGCCACATGTGGGGAGCCAGGCGGAGCTGGGAGGGACGAAGAGAAAATGGCAGGCGTCCTGACTGGGGCTCCAGGGCCCTTGCACACCGTCGAGGGCTTCACTTTGGGGGGGTTTCTGTGGTTCACAGCCAGAACAGATCCTTAAAGCCCCCCGCACTGGAGGAAGCTCATGGAGCTTGGCTGGGCTGGGGGCAGGGCTCTGGGGTGCTGCAAGTGCCCTGCAGGGTCTGAATTTGAGGACCCCCCAATCCTCCCCCGGGCTCAGTTGGTAGAGTGCTGCGCTGCAGTCTCTGAGGTCCAGAGTTCGATTCCCAGCACCGCAAAAATGGGAGAAGGGCCCGGCAATCCACTCCCAAGGCAATCCCTAAAACAGTCAGCCATTGAAAACCCTATGAGGGTCGCTATGAGTTAGATACTGACTTGATGGCACCTAACAACAACAATCCTCCCCCACTCTGACCGTAGTGGGGGCTTGCAGCGGGGCTGATGGTCCCAGGGGTTGGAGCCAAGTTCCGAGAGGCACCCCAGGGATGCCGGGCTGGGGCTGGAGGGAGGACAGAGCCTGCTGGAGGTGCAGCAGGGCTGGGGGCCCCCCTCAGGGCAGGAAGGGGGCTCCAAACGGTGTACTTGGGGGAGGGGCCCAGAACGCCTGTTTCTCCACCCCTCAGTTCCCATCGAAGAGGATGTGCGGTGGGGAAGGCTCCCGTCCTCTCCGAGGGCCAGTGCACTGTCATGCTGTCCCTCCCTGGGTCCAAGTCCAGCCTTAGGTCCCAGACGGAGTGGGCCATGCTCACCACCAAGCCTCTCCCCCAGGCCCCTGGCTCATCCTGGCCCTCGGCGCTGGATTCCCGCCAGCAGCAGGCAGGCTGGTGGTGTGACGGAAGGATGCTGGCCCAGGCCAGGTGCCCGGGGCTGTCAGCAGCCGCTGCTGCAACCCGGGGCTGTCCAGCTGGAGCGTCTCTGCCCTGCTCTGCAGATCCACGCACGCCAGGGAGCAGCAACACCCACAACAGGCGCCAGGTCCCGGGGCCAGGCCCGGCACAGACGCACACACCACTGGCAGCCCTGCTTTCACCGGGCCCGACATCATCCACAGTTAACTCCAAACAGTCCTGAGAGCGACATGGCCTCCCTCGGCCCCTCTCTCCTGCCTCCTCTCTGTTCTTGGTGGGTCTCACCCTCTGGGCTGCCCTTCCCTCCAGACACTGGCACATGTCCTCCTCCTCCAGGAAGCCTTCCCGAACTTCTCCAACACATACTGTAGAACCTGAAAATGCCAGTGTTGTGGGGATGGGGACCTCGTGGACCTCTCCATCTGACAGAGCAAGAATCTCGACCAGAGGCTGCCTCCCACCTCCCTGCACTCTGCTGTCCCCTCTGAGCTCTCCCTTCCACACCTCCTGGAGGGCCACCACTAGATCCAGCTGCATTCCAGCTGGCAGGAGCCTGAGGGGCCTGGGTTCTGCCTGAGCTGCCCGGCAGCCAGGCAAATGTCCTGTGGTACCCTTGCTGGGTGATCTGGCATCAGGGGCCTCTCTCTGGGCCTCCAGTCCCCTACCTATGAGTATGGCAGACGTTAGCCAGCAGATACCTCCTGCCCACAGGTTCTGCTTCTTAACCAGCCCTGCTGGGAGTTGGTGGGTAGAGGGCTGGTGGATCAGACACACAGCAACGTTGGAGGGTCACAAGAGTAAGATGTGGCAAGTGGTAAGCCAAGGTGACGAGGGAAAGGGCCACCGACCCTTTGATTCATGCTGGCCTGGGGAAGCTGCCCAACATGCATTCTGGGAATGACTAAGCCGAGTGCCTGAGAGGACAAGAGGGGTTTGGGGCTCCGGAGTTCTGAGTGGGGAAGGAAACCCGGGGGGCTTCCTGGAGGAGGCGATGGCTTCTGAGCTGGGCCTTGAGGGAGGGCTGGGAGAGGGAGCAAGGGCCTGCAAGGGCGGGAACAGCCGGGCAAAGATTCAGCAGAGAAGCACAAGGCGGGCCTGGAGACAGGCTGGCAGAGGCCGCGCCACCGCCTGTTTGCAACCGAGCTATTCCAAAGTCTCGCTGCCAGCCGCTTCAATTTGGAGAGAATCGCACGGAATTGCTAATCTGCCCCCTGGGACCTCGCGCGAGCGGTTTTAAAGCTTTATAAACAGCGGCACTTCCCCTCCCTGGCCCGGATCTGTTCAGCACAGGCTGTGGGATGAGGCCCCTGTGTCGCCCCCACCCCCGCCCCTGGAGTCTGAGGAGGGGCCCCTGTGGGCCACCGGTAGCCACCTGGAGAGCAGCGGCTTTTACAAGCTCCTGTTGTCTCCTGTGTAGAGGCCGGAGGGGCTGGGGGACCTGGTGGGGGGTGGGGCAGGAAGCACCTGGCTGTGAACCAGACGCAGCCTCCACCTGCCCCCGCCAATGCCCCCCGCCCCGTCCCTGCCGTCTGGACCACATGGCCTGGGCTCCATCTCAGACTCCTCTTTCTTTATGCCCCTCTGCTTGTAACCCCAGCGCTGGCCTCAAGGCCGCGAGGCCGGAGCCTCTGGCCTCCACGCTCTGTTTGCTTTGTGCCTCTCCGGGCCCTGCCAGGGCCTCACATGGCGAAGGGCACACAGTGGGGCTTAATGAGGGCTTCTGTTTCCTCCCTTACCTGAGATGCCCAGCACTCCTTAGGAGCCAAGGGGAAGCCAAGCCCTGGCCATCAGCCGGCCGGGCCCGCTGGCCCCTCTGGCCCCCTGACTTCCAGCCCCACTGGGCGCCAGAATCGGGTGCGTGTTAATACCCCACTGCCCAGGCCACCGTGGGGACGCGAGGGGCCCTGGAGCCTGCTGGTTTAACAAACGGTTCTTCCAACCAAGGGAGGGTGGCGCCACTCATTTCCAGAGGGGGAAACTGAGGCCGGATTGAGCAGGCAGCGCAGAGCTGGGCTGGCACCTGGCCTGCTGCTCACGGCTGTCCCTGAGCTGGTGTCCTGTCTCGGGCTCAGGCCGGCTCAGGGCCCAGACCCCCCACAAGCACCTCCATCTGGTTCCAAAGCGCGCCTGCTACCTGGAAGCCCAAGGGCCCCGTGTGCCCAAGCAGAGCGCGGCCCGCGGAGTTCCTGTCTAGACCTCTTCCACATTTGTTCCTAATTTCACGCTCTGCAGGCTCCCGGATTCCTGCATTCAGTGAGAAATAGATGGGGAAGTGCTGGGCAGAGCCGCGCTGCCCCAGCTGGGCTCGAGGCGTTATCCAGAGCTGCCTGGGGGCAGTTGGGCAGGAGCCGCAGGGCCTGGAACGCCCACCGTCAGCCCAGACCAGCCCTGGAGCTCAGCCCCGCCAATGCCAAGAGAGCCCGGCCAGCAGTCCTGGGGCTCCGAGTCTGTGGAGACCCCCAGAAAATGCAGCAGGGGGATGAGTTCAGCCAAGGGCTGGGCTGGCGCGATGCCCTGAGCTTGCCCACTGGGTGGCCTGGATTCCCTGAGGGTCCCTGACAGCACAGGGCCACACATTCTGCTGGCCACATGTCCTCCTCCTCCAGGAAGCCTTCCCGAACTTCTCCAACACATACCATGGAACCTCAAAATGCCAGTGTTGTGGGACAGGGACCTCGTGGATCTCTCCATCTGACAGAGCAAGAGTATCGACCAGAGGCTGCTTCCCACCTCCCTGCACTCTGCTGTCCTCTCTCCCTCCCACACCTCCGTGAGGGCTTCACAGATGTGCGGAAGCTCTTTCCAAATCCTAGCTGAAGAGCCCCAGGGCACAGAACCTCGCCCACAGGGCACAGTAGCGCTCATGGCAGGTGCCAAGCACAAGCAAGCGGGCGAATCGCTCCTGGACCCTGGAGCTCTAGGAGAATGACCAGCACTTTCCACCATGCAGCCGCAGGGGTGGCGTGGGGTGGGTGGAAGGCTGGAGCATGTGTGAGGGGGCCGGGAGCCCCGTCCTCTGCCCGGCCTTAGTTCGGCGACATCAGGGATGCTGAGAACAGCAGGGGGTTCTGTGGCTGCACCCCACGGCGCTGGGCGCATCTGCTGTGCTGATCTCATTTCGCTGTGTGGCTCCCCGGGGCGGTGGACACAGAGCTGCCGCCTGGATGCACCCCGGGCTATCTGGGAGGGGGGGCTCCCACGCATCTCTTAGCAAGATGACCGGCCCACATTTTCTAGGGAGTAAACTGAGGCTGGAAAGGCAAAACGATCCCCTGAACAAACAGAAAACCAGATCAACGGAGGCCTTGTCCTCGGCCCCGGGGAGCCTCGCTGGTGCCCAAAGCCGTCCCTGTCTGGAGTCCATGCTTGGAGGCCACACTCGGGTCCAGCTCCGGTGGGCTGAGGCCAGAGAACTGCAGAGCCAAGGGAGCCCCAGAGCCTTATGGCTTGGAGCTGGTGTGGGCGGGCCTGGCGGGCACTGCCGACCAATCAGAGAGGAGCTGAGCACCAGGGCCGTGGGAGGCAGATAGGAACACTGAGGGGGCAGGTGCGGCTCCCACTTGGGCTGGCATGGGTTTGACCTCCCCATGACCTAAGGTGGACAGGCGCCCGGCTGGCCGAGTCTTGGGCACACAGGGGTCAGCCTCCATCCTGCCTGGGCCCCCTGGTACCGGCTTGTGTGGCAAACCCCAGGGTCCTGGGTACAAGGCTGGGCCTTTGGGGCAGAGGGAGAGCTGGTCAGGGGAGGACAGAGGAGAGACGGCCACTGGCTGAGGTCCACTGGGTGCTCCCTGGGCCGGCTGGAGATGAGTGGCTACAGCCTGGGCTGCCTACTGGGGGGCTCCTGGCCCTCTGTACCCCAAGAGACAGCTTGTCTCAAACCCCAGCTCCTGCCTGGCCTAGACCTTCCTTTCTAGGCTGGGACCTGGCTGTCCTTCCCTGGGTCTCTCTGGGAGTGCCTGGGGCAAGGAGGGGAGGAAGACAGGGGGCTAGAAGGTCAGAGAGAGGGTTGGCAAGAGAGAGTGAAAGATGGGAGGTGATCCAGGGGTGAAGGGGGCCCCCACTCTCCCTGCCAGGGGAAGAGGAGAGAAGTCTCCTCTGGCAGTGAGACCGGATGGGGGGTGACAGCGTGCCTGGCCTTGCTGGATGACCACCCCAAAGCCCTCAGCACCTGCTTTCTGCTGGGAGGCGTGAGGGCTGCGTGACCCAGCCCCCTTCCGGGCAGAGCAGCAGGTGGTCCCTGGTTGGCCCCCTGCCCTGCTGTGGGACACCTAGCACACGGGCCCTTGGGCCAGACAGGGTCCTCGGCAGCGCGAGGCTCTCGGGACAGAAGGTCACTCTTTGAGGAGCCAGCTCCAAGGGGGGATGCTGTGTCAGGCCCAAGGGGGCGGCCCCCAGCTGACCGCAGGGGCAGGGAGTGGGCTCAGCGCCACAGGAGGGTTTGGCCTGCCTCATCCTGCGCAGAGGGCTGTGACCTCCAGAGACAGGGCTCTGCCGGTCCTTTGCACACCGGCTGCAGTGAGGTCCACACACAGCCAGCCACCCAAACCGCCTCTGGCCGCAAGGTGGTAGGGGAGGGCAGGGACAGAGCGCCCAGTGCCCCAGATATCTCCTTGTACCCCCGCCTAGTGGCCTGTGAGAGCCCTTACAGGACCCTGAACAGGGCATGTCTCACGCCATCTCCAGCTCCAATACAGCAGAGACAGCGGCTCTTCAACGAAGAGGGTGCTCCGAGAGCTGGGGGGCTGCCCTTGCCATCCTGTGCTGCGCCACTGGGCTTCTTGAGCCCTAAAGTCTGAGCGGGTCACTGCCTCACTCAAACACCTTGGGTGGCTCCCCAGTGTCTCTTGTTGTTGTTAGGTGCTCTCCAGTCAAGTCCGACTCACAGCAACCTGCATAGGTTTTCTTTTTTCCTTCTCTTTTTCTTTTCTTTCTTTTTTCTTTTTCTTTTTTTTTTTTTTTTTTTTTTGTGGTACTGGGGGTTAAACCCAGGGCCTCATGCCTGCATGCTCTGCAAGTGCTGGACCACTGAGCCCATTTTTTTACATTTTGAGACAGGGTCTCTCTAAGTTACACAGACTGCCTCTGGTCTCAAACTTGCGATCCTCCTGCCTCCACCTCCCGAGCTGCTGGGATTACAGGTGTGCGCCACCGCGCCCAGCTTCTGCATAGGGTTTTCAATGGCTGATTATTTCTGGATTGTTTCAAGAGTGGATTGCACGTCCTTCTTAGTAATAGTAAACTCAGCCTCTGCACCAGGAAGGGAGTGAGGACCTTCGCTAACCCCCTCCTCATCCTTAGTCCTGAGAGTAGACCAGGCAGGGTAGTTATTAGCCCACTCTACAGACCAGGAAACTAAGACCCAGGGAACTCAGCACTGGAGAGAAAAGCACACGTGGTCACACGGTGGGGCGGGGCTCCATAGGGGTGAGGGTGGCGCGCTGCCCCAAAGCTCATCTTGTCCCTCATCCCCAGACCTGGCTGCCTGTGGGCGGGAGGATGTGGGCCAACTGGCCTCATTCCTCAGCAGGCGAGCCCCAGGGAGGAGGAGCCCAGCTGCCACCTGTCTGCGTCTGCCGTCCTCCGGCCACTAGGGGTCAGTGCAGCAGCACCCAGCAGGGGCCTGTCCATGGGGATCTGAATGGGGCTGTGGGCCTTGGGGGTAGGGGTGAACACAAGGCTCTGGGTGTGGTAGCTGCATGTGGCCTGGGAGGGGTCTTGCCCCAGAGGCCCCCACCCTCACCTTCCTGTCTCTCAGAGTCTCCTGGGCAGGGAGGGGTGGGGCCACAGTGGGTCCAGAGCTTCAGGCGAGGTCAGGGCACTAGGCGTCCCGCGGATAGGCAGATGAGCTGCTGCGCCTTCAAGATCCAGGGGGGCGGGCAGCGGCGAAGAGCCCAGCAAGTCAAAGCCAGGGCTGTCTTTCTTCCCCACTGAAAATAGCAGAGGTGGATTTCTAAACCCTTTCTGCTGCTGGACTTCAGTTTTTGTTGTGTTGTCTTTGGTTTTTTGTTGTTTTTGTTTTTGCTTTTTTTTGTTTTTGCAGTACTGGGGGGTTGAACCCAAGGCCTCACACTTGAATGCTCTGCAAGTGCTGGGCCACTGAGCTGCACCCCCAGCCCTTTTTTTTTTTTTTTTTTTTACTTTTTTTTGAGACAGGGTCTCGCTAAATTACACAGACTGCCTCTGGTCTTGAACTTGCTATCCTCCCGCCTCTGCTTCCCAAGCTGCTGGGATTACAGGCGTGTGCCACCATGACTGGCTTTGTTTTGTTTTTTTAATCCTCAACTTCCTCTTCCAAGAACTGAGCACGGCTCTGGGTCTGCCGTGAGGGCCTGCAGTGTGGACAGGGGGAGGGCCAAGGCTGGCTCGCTGGAACCTCAATGCCCCATTTATTAAACAGATCCTATGGACTTACGCCTGCAGCCATAGCCCTGTGGCATCCGATCCTGTCAGATCTCGGAAGCTAAGCAGGGTCGTGCCTGGTTAGTACTTAGATGGGAGACCACCTGGGAACACCAGGTGCTGTAAGCTTGGGAGAAGGCACCAGCAGCCCACTCCCAAAAATCAGTCTGCTATTGAAAACCCTAAGAACAGCAGAGAAGCACTGACAATAGTGTTTCGCCTGTTGTACGCAGGGTCACTATGAGTCAGATACCGACTCAATGGCACCTAACAACAACAACAAATGGACTTACAGTGTACTTAACAGTCATGGCCAGCCGCATGGGCACTGGGGCTGCCTCCCGCAGAGGTCATGAGACAAAGCCCGGAGAGCAAGAAGCCTACCAGGGTCCACACCAGGCCTCTGCCCACCACTCAGTAAAGCCCTGGGTGACTCTGAGCCCGGCACAGGAGCAGACAGAGCCCAAGGACTTGGTGAAGACGCGCCCCATATCCCATAGGGCTGTGCGGGCGGGCACCTGACTGCTCTGCCCTGTGGCTGCTGGAGAGTGAGCGGCCTGGCTTTGGGGGCGAGGGGGGCCAGGGAGTCCAAGCGGGGCAGCATCCCGCGGGGGTCTCCCACCACCTTGGCTGCCCCCCTGACCTCCACCCTGTCCTGAGGGGGACACAGGAGCAGGACAGCAGTGGTGTGCTCAGGCCACGCCCACTTTGAGCCTGTAGGAAGGACCAACGGCTCACTCCTACCTGGGGATCCCACGGCCCAGCCACACCCACCCACTCTGCAGAGCCTGCCCCAGCCCGCAGCCTGACCTGGCCCCGTAGGCCACTCAAGCACTCCGGGCATGATACGGGGAGATGTCAACACCGCAGGGCCCTGTCCTCCCGTGCCCCAGCCAGGGGGCAGGAGGCAAATTACAAGCTGTGACAATGTGAGGGAGGAGGCTCCCTGCACGCGGCCCTGGGAGACCCCAGGGCCTCTGCCTGCCCTCTCAGCCCTGCCCTGAGAACCCCGTGGAACACAGATGACACACTGGACCCCAGCCGGCAGTGGGGCCCTGGAACCCTGACCTCAACCAGGAATTCCAGGCTGTACCAAGGACCCCTCTGTGAGGGACCCAGAGAAAATGGGGCGTGCAGGGCTGGCCGCAACCAGAGGCTCATGCCAGAAAGGGGAGGGAATCGGGGAGGTTGAGCCCCAGGGCCCGGGAGACCTTGCTTTCACTTCTGCTTCTGCTCCTTGCCTGTTGTGTGACATAGGGAAAGCCCTGCTGCCGGGTGCCTCAGTTTACCCATGTGCGACACTGCCGTGGTGACGATGCCTGCCTTCACAGTGCTGGGGGACAATGCCGGGCACAGTGGCGCACGCCTGTAATCCCAGCGGCTCGGGAAATGGAAGCAGGAGGATCGCAAGTTCGAGACCAGAGGCAGTCTGTGTAACTTAGCGAGACCCTGTCTCAAAAAGTAAAAAAATGGCCTGGGGGTGCAGCTCAGTGGTCCAGCACTTGCAGAGCCTGCAGGTGCGAGGCCCTGGGTTCAACCCCCAGTACCACAAAAAAACAAACAGCAACAACAAAAAAACACAACAGTGCTGGGGGACAATGCCGGGAACCCTTCGCCTAAGTCTCGTGGCCATCCCTGGAGTTGGAATCAGTAACCCCCTGGTAGAGAGTACGGTCCCGAGCTCCTGATGTGATGTCACTTGCCCAAGGGCACAGAGTCAGTAAGAGGCACCTCACAGGTCCGGGACGGGCCTGGGGGCCTTTTTCCAGAAGAGCCATTCACGTGGCCTCTCCCAGCACTGCCTCACTCCCCTGGACAGGCGCCCAGGCCATCACTGATTGACTTACAGGGCCCCAGCTGGGCCCTCGCATGGTGTTAGATCTTGCTTGGGGCCTGGGATGGCACTGGGGAGGCTCAGAGGGGTCAGAAACACACATGGCCAGGACACAGGCCAGTCAGGGCCGAGGGTCAGTGAGTCAGACAGGTTTGGGGGAGGAAGTCAGATTCAGCGGCTTGGGGCGATGGGTTGTTGTTGTTAGGTGCCGTTGAGTCGAGTCCGATTCACAGCAACCCTCATAGGGTTTTCAATGGCTGACTGTTCCGGGATTGCCCTGGGAGTGGGTTGCCAGGGCCTTCTCCCATTATGCGGTGCTGGGAATCGAACCCGGACCTCAGAGACTGCAGAGCAGCGCTCTACCAACTGAGCTAAATGGGGCAGTGGGTAGGAGCGGGCAATGCTGGTGGGTGGGAGTGGAAGTCGTCACAGGGGACCCAGCCCTGTTAGAGAAGGAATGCCTCACGAAGACCTCCCGCGGAACCAGACCTGCGAGACCCCAGGCCTGTGGCCCCTTCACTCACAGCACCCTTGCTGCCAGCCAGGAGCTTGTTAAAGCGCACAGCCTCCTTGCTGAGGCAGTAACCTGCTGTAACACCCAGCAAGCCCTCAGGGGCTGCAGTTCACGCCTTTTGCCCATCCCTGGCCCACGCCTTCCTCCCTGTATATTCTCTCAGGGAGCCAGTCCGGCCACCCAGGACCCCCAGGCCTGGCCCCTGTCTCCAGCTCCCAGCAGCCCCTGGTCAGCCTGAGGGTGCCCTCTTGCCCCCCAGTCCTGGACACGCTGGCACCATGACTGCCTGGAGCCAGAAACACGTGGGCAGGAATCCCAACTCTCCCCTTTAGGGTCAGGGTAACCATGGGCGCTGGTCCCTCGTCTCAAGGCAGCTATGCCCATCTCCAGCCCTCCTCCCTCCTTGCCATAGCATCTATTGAGTGCCAGCTGTGTGCCAAGCACTGAGCTGCGTTGGAGACCTGGTGATGACTAGGGACACAGTCCTGCCTCCCTGAACCCCAGGGAGTAGAGCTGCACCCACCCTCCCACCCAGACCTAATGCACTGCTTGGATTCTGTTGGTACTGGTGGCGTTGGTGCTAGTAAGAGCAATCTGAGGGCACAGATGGTGGCCTGTGGGCTGGGGGCATTTCTCCATGGACACCAACATGGATGATTATGTTGTTGTTGTTGTTAGGTGCCGTCAAGTCGGTATCCAACTCACAGCGACCCTGGATTGCCAGGCCCTTCTCCCATTTTTGCGGTGCTGGGAATTGAACTCGGGACCTCAGAGACTGCAGCGCAGCGCTCTACCAATTGAGCTAAATCGCAGCCTGGGCGGGATGATTATAATTTTTTAAAAAACAAAATGATATGGTTTGGTGCCGACCATGCTGCAGTTCACCTTCCTGTGGCTCTGTCAGAGCCATGCTTCCCAGAACAGCTCCCTGGTCCTTCTCTGCTGTACGAGGTCTCCTCTAAGGTGTAGTCATCATTCTAAGGTGTACCCACCACTCTACCCAAAGACTCTCCAAAATGCAGCTCTGAGCATAGCTCTCTTATTCCAGGTCCCAACCATCTGTGGTTCTGAGCCCTCCAAGGACGGATTCCCTCCTTGCTTTGCCCCTTGGTATCCCTCCAGCACTCCCTAAGCATGTCAGGATAAGCAGTTCTTGCCTTTGCCTTCCACCCACAAACTCTTCTTTTCTCTGGGCCTTTGCTAGTGCCATTCCGTGGCCCCACACTCACCTCCAGTTCTGCCTATTGAGATCCTGGCCATATGTTCACATACTCCGTGAGCAAGTCTTCCCTGAAAGATTTGTTTCCGTTTCTTTGTCACAATGATGTCACAGCTGAGTAACACAGAAATTTGGTATTGGAGAGAGAGATTGCTGCTGTGCACAAACCTGACCGTATGGTTCCTAGGCCATTGGAACTTGTTTGCCAGAGGAGTTTGGAAGAGTTTGGAAATACAGGTAAGAGAAGCCCTGGAATAGTGTGAGCAGTGTTTCAGGGGCAGTTCTGATGAGTGTTTGGAAGACCAGAATGCTGTCTCTGAGAAATGAAGATGGGGTTCATGGAATTTCAGAGAAAAATGAGGACTCTATTGGGAACTGGACTAGAAGTAATTTGTGTATGTTCTAGCAAAGAGCTTGTCTGCAGTCTGCCCTTGTCCCAAAGATTTGAGTGAGGCGGAATTCAAAAGTAATGGACATGGCAGAGGAAATATCACAAGGGAGGCAAGATATAGGGGGTCTGGCATGGTTGTTGCTAGGTTCTTTTAGCCAGATTTATGAGGGAAAAAATGGAGCAAAGGCATAGCAGAAAGATCTGAAAAATGTGTGATTTAAAGAGAAAAAATACTGTGGCTTGTGTAAGGTTACTGCAGACAGGGCTAGTTGAAGAGACAAGCACCATTAAGGAGAACAATAGGAGAGATACCCTTGGGGCATAAAAGGAGTCATCCAGGCCCCTCCCATCTAAGGCTCCTTGGTGTGCAATGGCAGATGGCAGACCCACTTAAAACACTTTTCTTTGAAAAATCAGTGCCTCCAGGATGCTCTGCTACAAAAGGGCTGCCTAGGGAAATGTTTTCTCTGCCTGGGCATACAGAGGCTGCGGCAGTAGCTGTGGGTCAAAAGGGCAAAGCTACCTCTTGAGCTAGCAGAAACCCTTGATGATGTCCACATTTATTGTTATAGTTAAGTGGAAACCCCAGCCCCCACATCAACATAGCCCTGGTTCTAAAGGCATGATGAATTCAAGAATTAAGGGGTTATGGTGGCTGCTATCAAGGTTCCAGAAAATAACCTTCAAGTACAGATAGTTATACCAGGATCAGATGCCCTACAAAAAGTCCCTGAGGGGCTGGTATGTGAAGGTTTGAGGCTGGAGCCTAAGTAGCAAGGGAGACCCCAGAATGTTAGAGATACCAGTACTGTGAAACAGCTGCTGAGGGAATCTGTCAGCAATGAGTGGAGCCAACCCAAGAGGACTATGGGGGTGGGGGTGGGGGTGCAAGCCTGTTTGAGCCCAGAAGATGACAGATACTCGACGATGTTACCTGTGCCAAGTGCCAGACATGGAGCCACAGGATTTGTTTTTCCAGCAGGGTATTAGTCTTGCTGTGAACTAATCTTTCCTCTCTGCGCCCTCATTCCTCCCTTTGGGAGGTAGGTAACCTGTTTTTTGTTTTGCAAGGGCCCACAGCTAAGATTTCCCTTGAGTCTTACTGAAGTCTGGACTTGGACTTTTGAACACAGTTGAGGTGTTGAGATTATGGGGACTCTTGAAGTTGGACTGAGTGCATTTCGCATTAGGAGATGGCCATGACCTTGGGGGCCAGGGACTGAGTGTTATAGTTTGGATCTAAATGTCTCTAAAGATCATGTGTTTGAACATTTGGTCCCCAGCTGGTGGCAGTGTTTGTGGAGACAATGAGAACTCTGGGAGGCGGGATTCTAGCTTTGTGGAAGTGGCTCCCTGGGGGTGGTCTTTTGGACGTTCTTACTAGACCCACAGTTCTGGCTGCTCTATGCTCTCTGATCACCAAGATGTAAGATTTTGAGCCACAGGCCCTTCCATGCCTACTCTGCTGCTATGCCTTCTGCCTCTACTGATGAAAGTCCTCTAACTGTAAACCTCCAAAAAATACTTCCTCCCTTAAGTTTGGTTCAGTTGGTTTCTCTGTCACAGAGATGAACCACCTTACTAATATAAGGGGATTCTAGAGAGCAACCTTTGAAACTCACGAAGGTCTAGAAATAATTCCTGTTCCATCAGAGAGGGAGGTGTCATAATTCATGAAGCACCAGGTGGAAATCTCAGGAAGGTCTTGAATAAAAGCTTCTCTAGTCTTGCCTAACAGAGCTTAAAAGCAATATCTGAAAGGATCAAACCATTTCCCAATGACTTAGCTGCACTTTAGAGCAGATATCACAAATATACATTATATACATTATAATACAAACATAGTTACTGATAAGATAAAATCCACACTGCCTGATATTTGATTAAAAAAAAAACTACCTAGTATGTAAAGAAGCAGAAAAATATAATCCATAGTGAAGAGAAGTATCAGTCATTGAGACTAACCCAGAAATGGTGCAGGTGATGGAATTCAGAGACCAGGGAGTTAAATCGTTAGTGTGGCCCATATGTTCTAAACACTAGGGGGAAAACCCAAACATAACTAGAGACAGGGACGATACTAAAAAGAACCAAACCAAAAACCTAGAGACTTTAAGAAAAAGACAATGTCTAAGATGAACAATGCACCAGATGAGATTAATATTGGTTTAGCTATGATAGAAGGAAAGACTAACAAGCCTGCAAGTGGCAACAGAAACCCTCGAATGAAATACACAGTGAAAAAGCATTCAAAATAATAATGGAGCCTCAGTGAGATGTGGAAAACCTCAAGTGACCTAACATATGTATAACTGGGGTCCCCGGAAGAATGATGAGAAGGAACATTGGATGGAAATTTTCCTGATTGGATGATATCTATAAAACCACAGATCCAAAAAGCTCAACAGACCACAAACAGGAGAAATACGGAGGAAACAACAGCAAAGGGCATTACTGCCAATTTTCTTAAAACCAACAATACTGAAAAAATCTAAAAAACAGAGAAAGAAAGGCACACCATCCAAAGAAACGAAGACAAAGAATGACAGCACTGGAAACAGTAGTAGCTGGAAGATAGTGGAACTATATCTGTAAGTATTTTAAAAAGATAAGCCATCAACCTGGAACTTTCTATACAGGAAAGGGGGGAAAAAAAAAACCTTTCTAACATGAAGAGCAAATTAGGGGTAGCATTAGCACTACCTCCCCTTCTAGGCTACAGGGTCCTAGAGGGCCAGGTCCCCACATCAGTTCCCTGCCAGAGCACACTGGTTTGGACCTGTCACTGGATTCCTATTTTCTGCATTGGCTTAAGTTCCTAGTAGTCCAACCTGGCAGGTGACAACCTCCCGGGGGGCCAGCCTAGGGATTCCTGCAGGCCTTTGGGCTTCATAAAACCCAGGTTTGTGGCCTCCCTGAGGGTCCAGGTGGAAGGCACTGTGCTCACGTGGGGCTGGGTGGCGTCCAGCTGGTCCTAGGGGAGGCCCAATCTCACGACAGCAGCTCTGCAGGGGTTCTCTGCGCTGGGGGACTTCACCCCTTGGAGCCAGGTGCTCAGAACAAGCATGGAGGCATTGAGGAGGCTGTGCACAGAGCCTGTCTCTTCTACTTCAGCTGCACCTGTCACACAGCACTGCAAAAGCAGAAGAGGACCCATGGATTTAAAAACAAACGAGGAAAAATATTTTAGCTGTTGACAAGGTCACAGGCAGTTTCCATGGCTACAGTGGCACAGCAGGTGCTGGGAGGAGGAGGTGGGGCTCTCCTCAGCCCCACACCTGGCCCCAGGTGAGGGAGGGAGGTGGGGGCCAGCGGCCCCTCTCACTGCCTGCTGGCTCTCAGTCCAGGCCTAATGAGAGGGACGCCCACGATCTGCAGGGCTCCGCAGCTTCCGCTGGGGTTTCAGGGACAGCGTCTCCAGAGAGGGCAGCCCCGAGAGCTTGTGACACAGGAGCCCTTGTCTTCTTTCACAGCTGGGGCACTGGGGACAGGCACCTGAGTCACCAGGAAACAGCAAGGGGGCAACATGAACACTGCCTGCTGGCTGGCCTGTCTGACTTCCAGGCCCTTCTGCATCACATCCCATGCTGCTGGGCTCAGACACAGATGTCCTGGGAGCCCTGCCCCGCAGAGAGCCCGGCGCAGACAGCCAGGTGGCTCCCTGCCTGCCCTTGCTGGATTCAGCTGCATCTCCTTGCACCCGGGCCCTTCCTGGTCTCTCCCTTTAAGTGGCACTGGTATCCCCCTCGTCTACACCCACTTCTCAGTGCTGTCTCCCCTCTGGGCTGGGCTTGCACTCTCAGGTTCCTCCCTGCTCCTTCCCCATGCTCTGCCCCTCAGTGCTTCCCCTGCACAGAGCCCTCCCTGCTTCCATGCCTTGCACATGCTGGGCGGTCTCCTTGAGCAGCCGCCCCGGCCCTCACTCCTCATGGGCTCTTCTTCAGCCAGGGCTTCCTGGAACACCCCTGCCCACCTGTCCTCTGGGCGCCCTCCTAGCATCCAGCCCCTGTATCATATGTATAGTAGTCAGCTGTCATCGTGGTAGCAGAAAACCCAACCCAAACAAACTCATGGAGAAAGAGGTTTATTGGGAGCTCACAGTTAGTGGATCAGCCCATAGCAGCGGCAGGCCACGTGGAACGGTAGCGGCAGGGTTTGCGTCAGATAATCTCACTGCATGGTGGACAGGGAGCAGAGAGCAGAGCCACAGGGCCGCGAATAAAAGCTTCCAGTGACTCACTTCCACCAAGCGAGATCTGCCTCCTGAAGTGCCACAACCTCCCAGGACAGCGCCACCCTGTGGGGACCCAATGGCATGACCTTTAGGGGATATTTGAGATCCAAGCCATAACACTGTGAGCAAAGGGAATCTTTATGCCTGTGGCCTCCTTCCAAGTCTGACGGCAGTGGCAGCCTCCCCAGACTGCGGGCCTCCATTCCCCCAGCTTCCCCACAGGCACTGCTCCATGGGAGGCCCCCGCCCCTTCCCTCCTCCCACCTTTGCCTCCCTCACTTTCTCCACCCTCTGGGGTCACAGTCAGCAGAGTGGGGCAAGGCATAGTCTTCCCCATGGACCTTGACCTTAGCCATACGACTCGGCTGATGGAGAAGGGGTAGAAATTACTGTGTCCTGGTTCTTGGCCAAGTCCTGAAGAAGCCTGCCCTCCAGAATCAGAACAGCATGCCCAGGAACCAGCTGCTCAGAGATGACATGGAGACGTGGAGACATGGAGGCATGGAGTATCCCAGAGGGCCAGGCCTACTCACTCACAGCCAGGCAGAGCTGCCCCAACCACCTGCAGGCCTGTGAGCAAGAAGAGCCATGCCTGCTGCTCTATGCTGCTGAATGTCCGGGCGGTTTGTTACGCAGCCACTATGCCAAAAGCTGACTGATACAAACACAAGTTATTGATACTCAGGCTGAGGCATAAAAAGCACTAAGTGCAACATGGGATGAATCAGGCAGGGGGACTAAGAGAGAACAAGAGAAAGTTATTGATACTCAGGCTGAGGCATAAAAAGCACTAAGTGCAACATGGGACGAATGAGGCAGGGGGACTGAGAGAGAGCAAGAGAGCCCCGTTGCTGGGAGTTACCCAGTGATGAAGCCTGACAAAGGCCCTGGCTCATCCAGGAGGCCTGAGGAAGCCACCCAGGGAGCTGGTGGCTGGAGAACAGGAAGGTGCTGCTGTGGTAAAGTCAGCAGAGTGGAAGCACCACCACCCAGGCAGGTGCGGGAATCTTCCAGAAGCAGGCTATGCGCCTACATTATGGGGAGCTGGGCAGCATCTCTGCAGTAGGGGTGCTCCTTCCTGTCCTGACATGCTGCAGAGGGCGTGTGTGTGTGTGTGTGTGTGTGTGTGTGTGTGTGAACATGTGTGTGTGTGTCTGGGTGCATGTGACTGTGTGTGTGTACATGTGCTCATCCGCATGCACACGTTTGTGTGTGTGTGTGAACGTGTGTGTGTGTGAATGTGTGTGTGTGTCTGGGTGCATGTGACTGTGTGTGTCTACCTGTGCTCATCCGCATGCACACACGTTTGTGTGTGTCTGTGTGAATGTGTGTTGTATCACCGAAGTGAATGAAGAACAGGCCAGGCACAGAGGGAGGATCTAGGTGCCTGGCCATCCCACACGGAGTGGGCTGGCCCACCCATGAGCCAAGGGAAGGGGTGCAAGCCGCCGCAATCTTATCTCCTGCCTTGGCACCCCACTATAGGTTCAGGTTGGCACCTGGCACCCAAGGTCACATGTCTGGTCCTCGCCACTTCCCCCATATGACATCTCTGCCGCTCAGCTACAGTGCTCCCACTCCACCCTGTGGTTGGGACAGAGTGTAAAAGGAAAGCCAGTTGCTCCCAAGCTTGGGGAGGAAAGGGGGCTTTGGGGTGCTGTGCGGGCACCCGGAGTCTTCAAGCCACGCTGCAGAGTCTTAGACAATCAGAACACAAGGACCCGGAAGTCCAGGATCTGAGAGGCCCCAGTCCTGTCCTCCTAGGTTTGGAAGGGGCTTTGGAAGTTGCGGGTCTGATCCGTGAGCAGGCTGTGACGCCCCAGAACTGCGGGAGCCCAGCTCTCCCCGGGAAGGGGGCTGTGCCGCTTCCAGCTCCTGGCTGAATCCCTGACTTTCGCTCCTCATTGGATCCTTAAATTTCTCCCAAGTGCAAGCAGAAGGTCCCCCAGCTGCTCCCCCTCTGTGCCTGGGCAGAGCCCTCACGCTGTGGCCCAGCCACGCCCCCCCCCTCCTGCTCCTCCCTCTGCTCAGCCGACCAGCGCTGGTGGACACGCACAGCCACGGTCCTGCCCAGGGCCTTCTCCTCGGCCTCCCAGCTCTCTCAGCAAGGCCTGGCCACGGGCCCCGGTCAGCAAGTCTGTCGTGAATTCCTATGGGTGACCGTGCTGCCCTGAGCACGCTGGGGTGGTCAACGCTTCAGCAAAGACCCTTACCGGAGCCGTTTTGTCTTGCATCCATTTTCCTTTTTTGGAAAATGGGGCTCAGGCATTTCTGAGTGTAGGCGTGTTGTTGAAAGGGCCTATTGTGCAGATTAAGTGATCTGCATTTTTATTTAATATTTATTTATTTAATATTTATTTATTGCGGTACTGGGGCGTTGAATTCAAGGCCTCGCATGTGCCAGGCAAGTGCCCCACCACTGAGCTGCACCCCAGTCCCTATTTCTTATTTTTTGAGACAAGGTCTCACTAAGCTGCCCAGGCTGCCTCTGGCTTTGACCCTGCTATCCTCCTGCCTCAGCCTCCTGAGGCTCTGGGACTTACAGGAGTGCGCCACACAGACCACACCCAGACCACGACTGCCACCCACTCCGCCTGCCCCCCAGCCTCCACCTCTCAGGAGGTTTTGCCGGTTTGGGTATTTGGAGGGGAGGCGCTGGTAGGGCACAGATGCCACTTCAGGCTCGAACGGTGGCGGTCTCAGTCCCGGGAGCCACGCAGGGCCACGCACAGGCCACTGCACTGCTTGGCCGATACAGTGGGCCTCTCACTGCGTGGAGCCACCCAGCCATCCAAGGAGCATCTGCCGAGTGCCCCTCGTGTGCAGGCCCCATGCCAGCCGCTTGTCTCAGGGATGGGCGGGGTCAGCAGCTGCCCTACCTGGAGCAGATGGGATCAGAGGAGCCACAGTGCTAGGTGTTGACAGCCAGTAGGCCGCCGAGGTGGTGTCCTGAACCCCTGAGAGGGGCTGAGGTAGGGATGCTTCCCTGAAGGGGCCAGACCAGAAGCCCAGACCTGGCACCAGCCACGGAAGGTTTCTTAGGCAGGGGCAGTGTGCGGGAGGACCCTCAAGGAGGGAGGCTCTCAGAATATTCCAGAAATGGGAAGTCAGCCAGGGCACAGAGCACAGCAGAGGAGGGAGGAAAGCAGAAGTAGTGGGGACGGGTTTGTTCCACGAGGGGCTCCGTGGGCCGTGGTAGAGGCCTGAGTTCAGCTAACACTGCAACAGGCTCTAAGTAAGGCCCCTCAGCCACACAGGACGCAGGAGCAGTTCAGCAGGCTGTGCCCCAGGCCAGGCCCAGAGACCCCAGAATCTACCACCAGGTTCCATTTTTCAGCCTTCTGTGGAGTCTGGGATCCTCCCTGGAGACAGGAGGGGAACACATGTCTGTTTTTATAGACCAGGAAACTAGGGCACAGAGAGGTTTAGCAACCCACCTACACTCTCCAGCAGGGAAGAGCCAGGTCCTAATTAACCACCAGAGCTGACTCTGCAGACCCTGCCCCGCCCTGCTCCTCCCCCGCCCTTCTGCCCTCCTCTCTGCCTCCCGATCAATGAAGTGGACACTCCCAGGAAGAAAGGGTCAGCAGCAGAAACCAAGACGCAGCCCAGTGGGGAGAAGAACCCCAACTAACGTGATTGCTCGAGGCACCACATTGGAAAACAATCTCTTCCAACACAGAGATCTGTCTGGTCCTTAGAGGGAACTCTCACCTGGGAAGTCCCACAGAGGTAAAATCAAAGTTGACTCCTAGTATATTTTTAAAGTCATAAATGGGTTTGCATGGAGCCAGGAGCCTCCTGCGTAATGAGCGTTTTAACCAGACAAACTATGTTGTTGTTGTTGTTAGGTGCCGTCGAGTTGGTATCCAACTCATAGTGACCCACATAGGGTTTCCAATGGCTGACTGTCTCAGGATTGCCTTGGGAGTGGATTGCCAGGTCCTTCTCCCATTTTTGGGGTGCTGGGAATTGAACTCAGGACCTCAGAGACTGCAGCTCAGCACTCGACCAACTGAGCTAAATCTCAGCCCAGACAAACTATAAACGCAGGTAAATACCAGCAGCTCGCACGCCAACCACGCGGCAAAGACACTAGTGTTTCTCTAGTGAACTAGACGCCCCCCTCCATTGATACCATGCCTTGAATCACAGAGGAATCAGTGTATCCCGCAAGGAGCCGTGTAGAAGCAGTGGCTGGCTTGCGCGTGAGCCGTGGCTGCTGGCGTGGGTCCTGGGTCCTTCTGTAAGGCAGCCAGCGCTGCCGGCTCCGGGCTGAGCTGCAGAGGCGGGGAGCCTCAAGTGGGTGCTTGCCTTTGAATTGGAGAAATGAACATCTTTATTTTGCCTTAGGAGAGTTCCCTAATGCACTAAGTGAGACTGCATTTGCCAGCATGGAGCGCAGGGATTTGGGAAACAGGCTGTAAACACAACATTTCAAGCTCCGCAAGGTGAGACCCCAATGAACGCTCTGGGGAGACCAAGGCCTCCTCCCGGGCTGCCTCCTCACTGACTGCCCGGCCCAGCGCCCACCGCGGCCTTCTCCTGCCGTGCCCTGCCCATCCTAGGGGGATGCGAGGGCAGGCGCTGCAAACAGGGCCCCAGCCGGTGAGAACGTCAGGGCAGGGAACAGGGCAGGGCAGGGAACAGGGAACAGGAAACAGGGCAGGGCGGGGAAGCGGCAGCAGGTCCTTCACCAGCACAGGACCAGGGCAGGATGGGGTGACCTCAGCGGAACCCCCGCTGCGGGTACAAGGCCGAGACGCTGGGGAGTGGGCCCCACTGGTTCTCGCTCACCCTCAGAGGCAGCAGACACTATCCGGGTCCCCAGATGGTCTCCCGCCTCCTGTGACGACAGCAGCACCCCGTCTCTTGGCCACACCTGCTCCCTCACTCCACACTCACGCCCAAGGGCTTAGCTCAAGCTCTGCCTCCAGGAAGCCTTCCCGGCCTGCACTCCTCCACCCCAGGGGCTTCCTCTGAAGCCGGGACCCCTCTGTCCATGCAGAACTGTCCTGGTGGGGCTTTAATCCGGCCACAAATGCACGGCCCAGGTACAGCCGCAAGCGCCTGTGTGTATGTTCACACCCGGGCTAGGTCTATAAACACCACCACCAGTGGACGGCCCACAGGACCATTATGAAGTCAGCCCAGGCACGGTCCTGAGAAACGGCTCGGCCGTGCCAACCTAAGCAGACCTGTTAAGTCGGGGTGGGGTGTGGCTCAGTGGTAGAGGGCCAGGTCCAGCACAGCAAAAAAGTAGAAAAACAAAAAACCAAAAAAACCCCACAAAAAACAAATATCAAACAAACAGAAACCACATACACACAAGCCGCAGCTACAGACTCAAGGGCTTTTACTCTATAAACAATAAGCCTCGGCTGCTTAGTTGTATTTCTTTCATTACAAATACTTCAATATATTATACAACTGGATATATGTTAAACACATACATAGCACGAAAGACAAAGTTACCTATCATAGCCATATGCAAATGAGGCCTTTTCCTGCCATGGTGGCTGGCATGTTTCTAGAACAGAGCACAAATCACCTGGGAATTGGCTGAGCCCAGAGGCTAGCGAGGCCTGGCGGCCGCGTTCCCACATCCCCAAGAATTCTGACGCTGCAAGTCTTTGGACCACAGACTTGTCCTTCTGTTTGTACAAATAATAATGAAAGAGAAAGTCTTCTTCCCCAGGGGCCTGAGACCCCAGCGCAGGCCCAGCCATCAGACAGGCCCCCAGGGGCAGCTTTGCCACTTTGCTGCCTACAGAAAGCTTGGACCTGGGTGGGAGGCGCCCATGTGTGACTTCGTTGTCAGGGAGCCGCTGCCACCCCAGCGAGGGTTTCGCCTGCTTGTCAGGGGCAGCCTGGCAGCCAGTCCACCCTGAGGCCACCTTCTGGATAGGTTGGGAATGAGCACCATGGGGCCTCCCTGGGGGGCACCCGGCCTGGAAGAGAGGGGTTTGCTCATGTTCAGCAGTAGGGGACTACTTTCTGGTTGGCTAGCATATCCTACAAGGTGAATGTAGTCATTGCCATATCATGAATAGAAAACCTGTGGCCCAGAGAAGCTAAGAAACTTCTCTAGGCACACACAGCATGGATGTAAACACCGCTCTGGTCAGGCCCGAAGTTGTCCTCTCGTTCACTCGGCCCCATCCCCACCCTCAGCAGCCAGGGAAGGTGCCGGATGTGGCTGCAGCCCTGGGAGCCTCAGGTCCCGCCAAGGCCCCTCCT
Source organism: Pedetes capensis (assembly GCA_007922755.1). Taxonomy (NCBI): domain Eukaryota; kingdom Metazoa; phylum Chordata; class Mammalia; order Rodentia; family Pedetidae; genus Pedetes; species Pedetes capensis. The sequence goes on along the minus strand of VMDO01014887.1, from coordinate 10,471 downwards.
GGGCTTCCCCACCAGCCCTTCCACCTGGGAAAGCTAAGCACCAGGGAACACCTGGCCGGCTGCGCCTGGCCAGTCCACATCCGCAGAAGGCCCTCCGAGAGGCTGACAGTGCCCGGACACAGGCAAGGGGTGTGCTCGGTGCTCCATGGATGCTGACGGCCTCTGGGGGCCGCCTTCTCTCCACTCACGTGTGCCTGGCCTGCCCTGCTCAACAGCCTGGGCTCCATTTAGGGGAGCTTCCGAAGTCTGTCCAGGTCTGGGCTGCTCCCCACGGCCCAGCACCCCCAGCACGCTGTAGACCTGGCACCTGCCACCATCTACTATCCCAGTCTGGGCCTCCATTGGCTGGACATGGCCTCCTGCGCCCCCTCCCCAGACCAGCCTCCACGACTCAGGCCACAGCCTTCTCTGACAGCCGGTCTCACCACGGCCTCGCTGCCCTGATCTGACCCCAGAGACCCCAGGGAAGCAGGGTCACAGCCCCCATGTCATTGGCCAGGGGTGTAAGCCAGGAAATAGCAGGCTGGGCTCTGCACCCCAGCTTTGGCCCATGTGCCCAGGCAGCAGGAGCAGCCTCCACCCAGGTGCTCCAGGCAGCCCCAAGCAGGAAGGGTAGGGGGTGCAGTGCATTCAACGGCTTGAGTCTGTTCAAGGGACCCAAGGGCTACAGGAACAAAGAGCTCTGAAAGGACAGCCACGAGCCCCTAGGGTGGAGCCCCTGCTTCGGAGGGAAGGAGAGGGGTTGGCACGTGCCAAGACTCCAGCCTTAACAGCCCCCCAGGAGGTAACTCAGAGGCACTGAGACTACAGGGAAAGCCAGCACCAAGGGCGGCAGCAGAGCTGGGCAACAGGCCCCTCCCTGGCCCCCATGGCCTTGTCACAGGGCCCAGCTGCCTTAGGCTGCCAAGTGCCACCGGGGGGGGGCAGTAGCACCCCCATTTTACAGTGAGGGCCTGGAGCGATTTGCTCAGGATCTGGACCCAGAACCCACCTTCCCCACCCCCCACATCAGCCCCTTCCACCCTCAGCAGCCCGGGAAAGTGCCGGATGTGGCTGCAGCCCTGGGAGCCTCAGGTCCCACCAAGGCCCCTCCTGGGCTTCCCCACCAGCCCTTCCACCTGGGAAAGCTAAGCACCAGGGAACACCTGACTGGCTGCGCCTGGCCGGTCCACATCCGCAGACGGCCCTCCGAGTGGCTGAGAGTCCCCGGACACGGGCAGGGGGGGCGCTTCCCACCCAGGTCCAAGCTTTCTGTAGGCAGCAAAGTGGCAAAGCTGCCCCTAGGGGTCCTGTCTGGTGGCTGGGCCTGCACTGGGGTCTCAGCTCCCCGGGGAAGAAGCCTCTCTCTTTCATTATTGTTTGTACAAACAGAAGGACAGGTCTGTGCTCCAAAGACCTGCAGCATGGGGTGGAGTGGGAAGAGGCGGCAGGCAGGAGCTGAGTGGACAGGACGGCCGGCTGCCACTCTGCCGTGCGAGGTTTGAGGTGGAGGAAGCTGACTGCGATGTAATAAATCTCCCCTCCTGAGCGCCGTAATTACTCCTCACTGCACCCCGCTGCCCTCGCTCCAGGCCGGCCCACGTGGCAGGTGCGGAGGCCGCACTGCAGGCGTGTGTCTCCCGGCCACGAAGCCTCGCCCGGAACTGGCAGCAGGCTCGAGGACTTAGAGCTGGTCCCCAAATGTGCAAGACTAGGTTGACTGCCACAGCTGGGAAGTAGGGTGGCCAGGAATGGGGGTTTGGACTCAGGCCTGCCTGGAGATTTCAAAACTGCCCTGCACTCTCCCGACCCCAGGGCAACAAGAGAAGGGCGGAGGCTCCTCCCAGCCTGCCCCACTCCCCAGGGGCTTAGATGAACACAGCTGCCATAGCCCCTCCTGCCCTTCTGTAGATGGCAGGCTGACGTCTAGGAAGGGAGAGTGACTGGCCCCAGGTCCCTCTTTAGAAGGCAGACAGAGCCAGCAGACAAGTGTCGAGTCTTCTACCTGTGCCCACTTTCTCCCAGAGTGCCCTCATCCGCGTTGGCATAGCCACAGGGGTTTCGGACTCTGGGGATCCCTCCCCACCTGCTGGAGAAGCTGCGTCACTTCCCAGTGCTCGTGTGCCCAACAGCGTTGGCACGCCACGGAGCCAGCAGTGCTCCAGAGCACCCCCCACTCATCCTAGGCACCGAGGCTGGGAGAGCGTGGGTCCTCCCCGGACCCTGGTCCCTTGAAGAAGCATTTCAAGGTTTCTAAGTGAGTCCAGACCGGCCATCCCAGGGGAACCTCGGGCACAGAGGCCATTCTGTCGGTCTTTTTCATAGCATCATGCAGATTCTCAACACGCTGCTGTCAGAGGCCAGAGGCAAGGAACGCTTACCTTCCCTGAGCCCCTGGCCTGGGGGTGGGGAACGGCAGAGACTTTTCATGGGCTCCAGGCGTGCAAACCATCCATACTCAGCAAGCTCATGGCCAGCACACAGGCTCCGTGGAGCCTCTGGTCTCAACTCTATTTCCGGAAGGGGGGCATGGGAAGACAGGCAGGTGTGCTTTCTTACAAGCCTGAACTTCGGGGAGGCTGAACCTTCTCACTGTTCCTGGAAGGCCACCAAAAGCCTGGCTGGCATGGGCAGAGGGGACTGCAGGGTTGAGCTGGCAGAGCACCCCTCAGCTGGCCTGAGCCCCAGCTTCCTGGGAAGGGGCGAGGGGGGGCATGCTGGGGCTCAGGTGCCCAGGACACTCCCTCATTCTGCAGGAAGTTCCATGAACTTGGCCCTCAAATGTCTTGTCCCAGAGTCTCAAGAAAGACACACCCAAAGGGACCACATGAGCCCACGTGGTCCTGGCCTTGAGTCGACAGTGGAGCCGGGTGGGGGCATGTGAAGTTGCTCATGGATTTTTGGTGCTTAGAGTCTTTTCGCTCCCAACGGGGAAACCCGAATGCCAGTCTGCAGAGCTCGGTTCCCTCCCCACTGCTCAAGTCGAGGTCTCAAACACACAAAGGTGTGCACCAGCTGGTGGCAATGCTGGCGCGCACGAGAACAGCTTTACCACCCACTCACTGTGTGACCTTGGGCGAGAGACCAAATTTCCGAGAGCCTCAGCTTTCTCGTCTGTTAAATGGGCCTCTGACCCCCTTTCTCAAGGGGGTTGGGCAGACTGCATGTGATGAGAACGCAGGCCAGGTGCCCAGCATGTTCCTGGCAGAAGACAAGTCAGTGAATGGGAAGGTCTCAGAGCCAGAAGCTCAGTTCTCTCTCCCAGCAAACTTTCCCTTCCTAATCTCCTCACCCCCGGCTTCCCTCACTCCCTGCTTCTCTTCCCACAGCCGGTCTCCATGAGGCCCCTGCTGTCCATCCCAGGGCACTTTAAGGGTTGACCTGCCACCAGCTGGCACCTGTGTACAGGAGGAGATCTGATGCAAGGCGGCAAGGGCAGGCTGCAGTGGCTCCGGACGAGGTGGGCACCGAGCCGGGGCTTCCCAGCCTGTGTTGTCTGCCCCCATACCCGGGACCCGCGCGCCCGCTCGGCCCTTACCTTGAACCATGGGAACGGCACTGCCCTGGCTGGCGGCTGGCGAGGACTTGGGTGCACGTGACGGGGCGGGCGTCTGTCCGTCCCAGGCAGGGCGCAGTTAGTAACGGCTGCTCAAGCCCAGGCCACGGCTGTGGCGCCTGCTAGGGCCAGGCGGGCGAGGCGGGCGCCCAACGAGCCCCGAGAAGCCCCCGGGGAGGCGGCTGCGCGGCCAGGCGGGAGCCCTAGCCAGCTGCGCGCTGCGGCCGCGGCTCCGAACGCCCGCGCTGGCTCCCTGCGAGCGGCACGCGCACCTCCAGCCCAGTGCCGGGCGCGCGGTGCGCGCTGGCGGGGAGGGCGCGCGCCCGAGCAGGGCGAAGAGCGCGCGCCGTGGCCCCGCGCGCGCCGTCGGCGGGGGCTGCCCGGAGAGGCCGGGAGCTGTCCCTGGTGCTGACAGCTCTTCCGCTGTCGCTGGTGCGGCTCGACCTCCCGCAGGGCCTCAGGCACCCCCTCCCCAGCCCGCGCCCTGGGGGGCTCCCTTTGCTCTTTGCCAGCCTGTTTCCTTGGCGTTCGGTTTCCACCGCGTTAGGATTCGCGGCCAGGGCGAATCTTCTCCCTGTGGATAGTGCAACCTGGGAGTAACTGTAGGTGTTTCTGGGATAACAGCAGTGCTATTAAGGTTGGTCTGAGGACGAAATTCAAAGATGTCCAGAGGCGTGGCACACCTTAGGTGCCTAATAAACGCTCATCCTTGCTGTTCTTTGTTTCCTTTCTCTAGGTTAGCCACACACAGCCATGGAGAGGAGGGCAGTGCTTATTCTGCACTGGGCCAGCAGATATTTGGGGCAAGTGGCTGCCTCCAGGCCTCTTAGGCATCTGTTGTTGTTGTTAGGTGCCATAGAGTCGGTATCCAACTCATAGCGACCCTCATAGGGTTTTCAATGGCTGACTGTTTTGGGATTGAGGCATCTGTAGGGGAGGGAAAGAGACCTCTTTCCCATCACTCCACAGTGAAGCACTAGGCCAGCGGCTGGAAGTTCAAGCAAGGCAGGTCTGGGCCAGGCACAAGGGAGACCTTTCTGGCCTTTCCACCTGAAAGATGTGCCCCAGAGGCAGAGCTCTGTCTCTGCAGGTGCCCCAGACAAGGCTGCCTTCCCAGACCTCAAGCCAAGAAAAGTCTAGAATGAGGAAGGCTTTTGAGTTAGAACATGCAATACTCCAGGGACCCTTTCTGGCTCGTTGGGAACACTGTAAATGTTTGCTTTTCCTGTGATTGGCTTATGTTCTCTGCAAGAAGCTATATCTGGGTAGGAAGGACCTTACTTCAGCCCCATTCTAGAGATAAGAATACTAAAGACAGAGGGGTAAAGAGAGCTGCTTAGAGCCCATTTCCCCTTTGCAGATGGGATGGGCACAGGAAAGAAAGCAACTCATCCTGAGCCACAGCACTGGGGCCAGAGAGTGATGCTTACAACCAGACGTGATCCAGATGTCCTGTCTGCCGCCTTCCCTGCTGGGCCCCCTAACAAGGGTCTCTGCTGAAGTTCTCGGAGCTGGTGAGGTCACTTTAGCCCTGGAGAGTTTTCTTATAACAAACCCAGGAAGTCCTTCATTACTCTTCACTAGCAGGAAGAACTGGTCCCCGCTCCGTGAGTATCTGCGTGCCTTCTAAGCAGGATAATTCAACGTCACCTGCCTCATTTCCCAAGAGACCAGTGGCTGTGTTTGATTCATTAATTAACTGCGTGCAGTGCCTGCTTCCACTGGGTCCTTATCTCACGATAAACATCACTCATTATCTGCTTAAAACGCTCCAGACACAAAGCTAAACACTCCGACGGTGCTGTCTCCTCGCATCCACTCTGCGATCTGGCGAGGTCAATACCGCCGTCACCCTGCTTCACAGACGAGGACGTCAGGGCCGACTGCCTCCCACACACTGGCTCCCAGCCCTTTGCACGGATTTCCCACGTTCTCCCCAGGGACCCCCACCTGGAGAAAAGATGATGGACCCTGGCTGGAATTCCACATAAGGGGAGGAGAAGAGAGCCCACGCGTGGGCACCGAGAGGACCCTGCAAACGAGCCAGCCATGCAATGCCTTGGGAGGCAGCCTACGAATCCCTTAAATCCACATTTTCACTCACAATCCCCATTATGAAAACTTATTTTATGTTATCTTATTTTTGTTTCAGGGTTGCTTAGATCCTGGCAAATGTGTGCCAAGAATTTCAAAAGCAACATCACCAAGAAACCCTATCTTTCCCAGCCAGCCCAAATGCCCTTCCACTTCTTTCCACAACCACTTTTCATCCAAACGCTGCAGAATTTTGCAGCCATGGGTGTGAGCAGCTAAATTCCCTGAGGAATCAATCACTCAGGCTCTGGCTCTGGGCTTGGAGGCAATAGTTTCCTCTTGTGCTGTGCAGAGAGGTGTGCTCCTGAAATTCATGCTGATGTGTTGTTGTTGTTAGGTGCTGTCGAGTTGGTATCCGAATCATAGCGGCCCTATGTACAATAGGTGAAACACTATTGTCAGTGCTTCTCTGCTGTTCATAGGGTTTTCAATGGTGGATTGATTTTTGGGAGTGGGTTGCCAGGTCCTTCTCCCAAGCCTATAGCACCTGGTGTTCCCAGGCAGTCTCGGATGCAAGGACTAACCAGGCCCGACTCTGCTTAGCTTCTGAGATCTGAGGGGACCAGATGCCACAGGGCTATGGCTGCAGGCTCATGAGGATGTTGTTGTTGTTGTTGTTAGGTGCCCTCAAGTCGTATCTGACTCATAGCGACCCCCATAGGGTTTTCAATGGCAGATTGTTTTGGGATTGCCTTGGGAGTGGGTTGCCACATCCTTCTCCCATTTTTACAGGGCTGGGAATTGAACTCAGGACCTCAGAGACTGCAGAGTGGAGCTCTACCAACTGAGCTAAATCCCAGCCCCATGATGAGGTAGTGGTATATAAATGGGGCCCATTTAGTTAAATTGGGACTGGTTTAGATGACCCATAACATGTAGACAGTAACGGGGAGGGGGGAGTGACTTACCCAAACCCACACAGCCAACAAAGAGGTGGCTGCACTGAACAGGTTCCATTTGGATATTGATGCTGGAAGGTCACTCTCCAGCTTGTTCTTTGTGTACAAAAGCAGGCCCCCATTTTAAGCCAAAAACCCATTTCCAAAAATAAACATAGGAGGGGAAGAGTCTGTGATCTGACTTCACAGAAACAATGCACCATCAGGTTTCCTTAAATAGCAAGTCCTCCTAGTGCATGTGAGAAAGGAGTCTAGCTACATGAAGTTTTCTTAGATCCGCAGGCAGTGGATTCCACTGCCCTTCCCATGTTCTTTTTGCTACAGTAACGCTTTTCAGTTGCAACTTCAGTTGATGGTAGCTACTCCATCTCCCTCGCCAGCGTCTTTCCACAACAAAGCTTCGTGCCTGTGAAGCAGACCCAACAGATGGCAAAGTTGGTTGGAAAATCCCCGCCACGCAGGAACACGTACAACGATTTACAAAGCCTTGCTCGCCACTTTGGGCAGGTGGGGCTCTTGTAAGAGCATCGGACGCTGTAGAGACTCGCCCTTTTCATGTGCCCTTTGCTAGGAGGCGAGCGTGGATGGCCTGAGGGCTGGAAGATGACAGCCTCCTCCGGGGAGGGCGAGCATGGAGCATCTTTTCTCTCTGGGCTCTGCAAACGTCGGAGCTCACAGGCCAGTGTGCCCACTGTCGATGTGTTCATTGGCAGGATGCATGGGAAAAAATGACTGCTACTGACTGTGGGGAACCATGACCTTCCAGTTACCCTGGCACACCCCACACCGTCACTTACACCTTGTGTGGAGGGCACTAGGTCCTGGGGGGGGGGGAGGGAAGAGTGCGTACCCAGCTGTGTGCATGACTAGAGTGTCATTCTGCAGAGGCTGTTGTTGTTTGGTGCTGTCGAGTCAGGTCCAACTCCTAGCAACCCTATGTACAGCAGACGAAACACTGCCCGACACTGTGCCGTGCCTGGTGCTATCAGCGCTTCTCCGCTATTCATAGGGTTTTCAGTGGCTGATTGTTTCAGGAGTGGGCTGCTGGGTCCTTCTCCCAAGCCTACCGCACCTGGTATTCCCAGGTGGTCTTCCACCCAAGGACTAACCAGGCCTGATCCTGCTTAGCTTCCGAGGACAGGTGGGATCGGACGCCAGGGTGTGAGAGCTACAGGCCAGTGTCATTCTGCAGAGGCAGACAGGACCAAAGGCTCGAGGAATGAAGCTTCTGCCAGGATCTGGAGGGCCATGCCAAGAGCATTGCCAGTTCTCTTTCCCAGAACCCCCAGGAAGGGGGAAGGTCCAGACATGCCCACGCCGAGGCTGGGCCTCTTCTCAGAGCAGGCCTGGGGCCGAGGCCCTTGCGGTCCTGCAAGCCTGTGAGGTTTCACAAAGGGTACCACTGGCTGTCAGTGAGATGCAACAGCAGCCTCTATTTCGGCTGCTTGGGGACGCCAGGGCCCTGATGGGATTCATGTTGAGCTTTCCAAATTCTTCTTTCCCCGTGCTGGGGTGGCACCAGGCCAAAGGATGGAAATGGCTGCAGTTTCCCCTGCACATCCTTACAGACGTCACCTGCACTACAGGCAATGCCTCAATTAATGTCAGTTGCGTCATTGACTTTTTTTTCTCAGTCTATGGTTGTGAAGGGCTGGGATTTAGCTCAGTTGGTAGAGCGCTGCTCTGCAGTCTCTGAGATCCCGAGTTCGATTCCCAGCACTGCAAAAATGGGAGAAAGACCTGGCAATCCACTCCCAAGGTAATCCCGAAATAGCCATTGAAAACCCTATGAGGGTCGCTATGAGTCGGATACCGACTCGACAGCACCTAACAACAATAGTTGTGAGGGGTTCTGCGGTTGACCAAGTAGGCCCAACGGCAGGCCCATTTGTCACCAAACTTCCGTCTACCCACCTCCAAATGATTTGTCTAGTCCAAGCCTATCTAGAGAAGAGGCTAATTTTAAAAATATCAACAGTAGGCAACTGTGATTTTTGTGTGATGTTGGGAGGCGGACAGACTCTCCCATCCCAGATCCAAGGCTATTGGGTTGGGCATCTGTTAGGCATGGCCAGGAAAACGATGAGGCAGCAAAATGTATGGGAGAGAATGAGAGGTTAGAGCCAATGTGCAGGAGGGAGCAGTGGGCCCTTGGGGAGCCCAGGGGCGCGTGTGGCCCCCAGGGGGAGGTAGTTCCCTTGCCCTGGGTCTAAAGGACAGCTTTGTCTGATTGAAAAGCATTTATGGTGGATTGATTGATTGATTGATTGATTTAATTTATTTATTTTTTTGGCGGTACTGGGGATTGGACCCAGGGCCTCGTGCCTGCATGCTTGGCAAGTGCTGGACCACTGAGCTGCACCCCCAGCCCATTTTTTTACTTTTTTTGAAACAGGGTCTCACTAAATTATGCAGACTGTCTCTGGTCTCGAACTTTTGATCCTCCCGCCTCCACCTCCCCAGCCGCTGGGATTACAGGCATGAGCCACCATGCCCGGCTTTCATGGTGGTTTTTAATACCGCCACAGTTTAAAACATTGTTACGGCAAGCCTGTCTCCTCCCACACCCTCCCTCCTTCCACTCCGATCCGAACCTGCCACTGGCAACCAAACCCCGGGCAGGTGGCCGTTATCCCTTCCGATAGGCGAGCCAAAGACAAGCCCAAGGACACATCCTCTGTGCCTGCGAAGGCGTCATGGGTCCAGGGGGACAGGTCCTGGGGTGGCAGAGCCGCTGTCCCGAGGGAGGAACCCGCCGTCTCCCTGTTGTCTCTCTGTTCTCTCTCCAGGGATCTTCGAGGATGATGGAGGAGGACATGCTGTGCGGGGCTCTCAGGGATCAGCCCAGCTCTCTCAGGGCTCCGTGGGTGAGTCACAGGTCGTCCTGACCAATCCTGCCCTGGGATGGGGCAGAAGGGCTCAGGCATCCCAGAGGGCTTATGTTTCAGGACCTTCGAGGCTCCTGATCAGTGTCTCGCTTCCCTAGCTGAGCCACGTCACTGCGCCTGCAGCCCAGGCATGGGAAATCGCGCATTCCTTCATCATCCGCCACTATGCACCACAGGTACAGAGACCAAGGGAAGCCTTTGTTATCCGGGAGCTCAGAGCTGGGTGAGTTGACTCTGTCTCTGTCTCTGTCCCTGTCTCTCTCTTCTCTCTCTCTCTCTCTCTCTCTCTCTCCTTCTCTTTCTCTCTTTTTTCTCTTTTCAGTACTAGAGGTTGAATCCAGGGCCTTGTACATGCTAGGCAAGCATTCTACCACTGAGTCACACTCCCAGCCCTATTTTTTATTTCTATGTATTTATTATTATTATTATTATTATTATTATTATTATTATTAATTTATTTATTTTTGCAATCCTGAGGGTTGAACCCAAGGCCTCGCACTTGCATGCTCTGCAAGTGCTGGACCACTGAGCTGCACCCCCAGCCCATTTTTTTTTTTACTTTTTTTGAAACAGGGTCTAAATTACGCAGACTGCGTCTGTTCTCGAACTTGCGGTCCTCCTGCCTCTGCCTCCCCAGCCGCTGGGATTACAGGTGTGCGCCACCATGCCCGACTCCATTTTTTATTTATTTTTATTTTTAGACAGGGCCTTGCTAAGTTGTGTTGGCTGCTCCTAGCCTCAAACCTGTGATTCTCCTGTCCCAGCCTCCTGAGCAGCTGGGATTACAGGCAGGCACCCTAGCTAAGAGGCTTTTTTTTTCAGTACAGGTGGTTGGTCCTAGGTTTTACACACGCTAGGCATTGAACAAGAGAGACAGAAAAAGAATTGATGCTTTTGAATTGTGGTGCTGGAGACGTCTATTGAATATACCATGGACTGCCAAAAGAACCAACAGATCTGTCCTAGAAGAAGTGCAACCAGAGTGCTCCTTGGAAGCAAAAATGGCCAGACTGCGTCTTACATATTTCGGACATGTAGTCAGGAGAGAACAATCC
>VMDO01014886.1:17752-45366 GCA_007922755.1 Pedetes capensis | reverse complement strand
CAGCACTCCTGAGGCTGAACAGGAAAATCATGGATTCAAGGTGAGCTTGGGCTGTGTAGTGATACCCTGTCTCAAAAAAAAAAAAAAAAAAAAAACCACAAAAAACAAAAAAACAAACAACACTTCCTAATATTGGCCCAACTTAATTCTCAAAATGTGTCTATTGAATTAAATTATGGCCATGGAATTCAGAATAACATATTTGGAGTGATTTTATGACAATTTTTCTGATTTGACACATTTTGTATTCATGTCATTTTATTCATGACTGCCTCAGTGAGAATAGGGATTATAGGATCCCCAAACAGTAGATCTGAGAGCTTCATCCATTTCCAGCATATTCACAGAAAGATGAGGCCAATACAATGCCAGTATTTCTTCTTGTGACATCTGTTGTTGGTTATGATTTTCTTAAAGACAATCAAATATTAATATACCCTGACAGGCACTGTGAATATATTTTACATTCTTGCCAAGTGAGGTACCATCTTTCACTTTTCCATTATCATGTGAACCCAAAGGAATCATGGCTAACTGGTTTCCTATTCCCCAGATTTCCAGGTCCTTCTTGGAGGATCTTGAGGCTCTACCCCCTTGCTGGGCAGAGTTGTCTTATGGACAGGGCCTGGGGCAATGCTCTCCCAGGAGGGTGGAAAATGTGAAAATTTCAGTACCATTCTTTTTCTGAGGGCTGGGGTTTAGCTCACTTGGTAGAGTGCTGCTCCACAGTTTCTGACAACCCGGGTTTGAGCCCCAGCATGATCAAAACGGGAGAAGGATATGGCAATCCACTCTCTAAGCAATCCTGAAACAATCAGCCATCAAAAATCCTATGAGGGTTTCTATGAATCGGACCCAACCTGATGGCACCTAACAACAACAACAACAACAACAAATCTCTTTCTGAAGATAAAATTGAGAAGAATGTCCAGGCATCACCTCTCCTGTAGTTCTCACTTTCATGAGGATCAAGAAATTATAAAGTATTTACACATTTATTTATTTTACTATCATAGTCAAGAGGACTCATGAGATGCTAGAAGTGTGCAGGGATTGGACACAGTGAAGAAAGGGCTAGGTGGTCCTTACAGAGACCATCTGAAAGAGCTATCGCTTGAGATGAACTAGGAGTAACCAGAAAGCTGTAGGGGGTTGCGTGGAAATTTCTAGGTAAGGGACAGAGCAACAGAAAAGGCCCTGTGACCTAAGGGAAGGGTGCACATTAGAGAAACTGAAAGGTGGCTAGAGAGCAGAAAGTACATCTTGATGCTAATAAGTAAAAAGCTGGTCTACTTGTTACAAATAGGTAATTGTTTTTATACTTTCACAAGATCAAAATACTTCATTTGCTGCCTTTTTAACTTTTTAACTTCTTTAGTTTCCTGTGTTTTTGAAATCATATCGAGTATGCCCTAGTTTTTTGTTTGTTTGTTTGTTTGTTAAAGAACAGAGTGAACTCGTTGGACCACATAGAATGGAATTTAAACATTCATTTAAATTTAAGCTTAAAATATGCATCTAAAATGTTTTTATGATCCCAGGCAAAATACAAAGGGAGCCCTTTTTTTTTTTTTTTTTTTTTTTTTTTTTTTTTTTTTTTTTTTTTTTTTTTTTTTTTTTTTTTTTTTTTTTTTTTTTTTTTTTTTTTTTTTTTTTTTTTTTTTTATTTAATTTAAAGTGTGTTCTTTTTTTTTTTTTTTTTTTTTTTTTTTTTTTTTTTTTTTGCGGTAAGGGGATTGAATCTAGGGCCTCACACTTGCATGCTCTGCAAGTGCTGGACAACTGAGTTGCACCCCCAGCCCATTTTTTTTTTTTACTTTTCCAGACAGGGTCTCGCTAAATTACACAGACTGCCTCTGGTTTTGAATTTGTGATCCTCCTGCCTCTGCATCCTGAATTGCTGAGATTACAGGCATGTGCCACCTTGCCAGGCAAAGGAAATTTTTGTATTATGCATTCAGAACTGCCAAATCTCTTGATCATTTTTTGAGTAGGTGAAATTGGTTTAGGCACATAGAATTTGAAAAACAAAACTAAACAAAACAAATATTCTCTTGTTAAGTAAGGTATAGTGAAACAAATTTTAGGAAGAAATTTTATATGTTTTACAGTATAGTCAATGTTATCAGTCAAGCTTGAAGAAAAGATTGGTAGCCCAAAGTATGGGGTGATGTATCCTCCACTTTTGAATGCTAAGCTGTGAAGGATGCTTTCTTCACACTTTTCTTAATTATAAAAATTAAAGTCATGAGCATTCTGCCCATTTGCAACCTCATAATAACCTTTCCAGAGGGACCTTGCTGGTGTCGGGTAATTATTTGTCATTTGAATCTAATTCTTTTTCTCCGTCTTGCCAAATCATTTGATGTGTCCCCACTTGGTGAAAGCAAAATCGTAAATACCTTTGCCATCCGTCACTGCTGCAAGTTACCGAAGTGGGATTCCTCGGCCTGTGTTTACCTAGCAACCAATGTTGTGTTGCTCCTGTTAGCATTGCCCCATGTGAACTTTTCAGGCATCAGGCAGCACCTTTCAGCCTCACCTTAGGATCAAGATATAGTAAACCTCTTCAACTCTTCCTGGATCTGAGAGTTCACATATGAGAAAACAGAGGAGACACATCCCAGGCATACACACTGCATAAACCAACTCCATTCCCAGCTATGCTCATCTAGCAAGGGCAATAAGTCAGTAAGAATGTTCAAAACAATTTTTTTTTACAAAGTATTGTTTGCCAATATTATTCCCTGCTCATTTATGTAATGATAAATATTAGGTATCTGTTAGATATGTTGCACTATCTAAGCTGTTGTGTTGATCCAGGTCAAATAATTTTAATCATAACTCATAAGAGGCCTTGCACTTATCATTTAATGACATTGGACACCTCAAGTGCCATTTAAAATCAAGTTGCTCTCTTTAAAACTCTCAGGAGCTGTCATGATCTTTAGGATATAAAGTTTGAATTTCTTAGCAAGATATCAAAGCAATTCATCTTAATTCTTTATGAATGTTGCTTCTATTTTTTTTTTTTTTTTTACTTTTTAGGACATGTCTTTCTATTCTATATCCCTGAATAATTTTATACTTAAGCTTCTTATTGTGTGTTTATAGTAGCATACATCAAATATTTGCTGCTTACAATGAAGTGTCTTGAATTTTGGTGATTTTTTTTCAAATATGTCTGCGCCATGTCTGGAAAAAAGGCAATATGTTTGTGTTGTTTGTAGGACTGTGAATGTATGAGCATGTTGTGACTAATTGTTGCTAATAACTACAATCAGCATACTGATTAGTCATTTTTATAATTTATAGGAAGTTTTAGAAATGGAAGGTCAACTTCAGGTGATTTTTAAAAATTCTTTTTCTCTATTAAGAGATTCCTCAGATTAGTGAAGCACATCTCTGCATTTGTCCATGAGGACATTTCCAGAGGGGACTGACAGGTCTAGCCCTAATTGAGAAAGAGACACATCTTGAAGGTGCTCTGGTGTGATCCCATGGGCGGGGTTCCATAAGGAGGAAATGAGGAAGAGAAAAGAAGCCAGTAGCCTGTGTGGGACAGGCTTAAGAACTCTTCTGGAGCAGAGCATCTCTTTCTATCTTTCAAATTGCCACTGCCACAGACAACTGAAAACAGTTTCCTCAGCTTCAACATGGATTCAACATCATTTGTAGTACTTCCAAGGCCTCAGTATTGGAGACTTTTCAGGTTCCAGCTAGTGGACTGAGTGACTACCTGTTTTTCTACAGGCATAGCTGTGGAATGATATTGCTCCATCATGAAGTGTCCTATGTAGTGGCAGATAAAGGACTAAAGAGAAGGGAGAGGGGGCAACCAGAAAGCGTAATGGGGGAAAGGAAGGGAAACATTACATTTTGCCTGCAAGGCAAAATCTGTGTGTGTGTGTGTGTGTGTGTGTGTGTGCGCGCGCGCGCATGTGCGCATGCATGTGTGCATATTTAGTGTTGTTAGGTGCTGTTGAGGCCAACTCATAGTGACCCTATGTACAACAGAACAAGACATTCCCTGACACTGTGCCATGCCCAGCACTACGTTAGCGCATCTCTGCTATTCATAGGGTTTTCAGTGACTGATTGTTCTGGATTGTTTCAAGAGTGTGTTGCCAGGTCTTTCATTTTTGTGGTGATGGTATCAAACCCAGGGCCATATATATATATATATATATATATATATATATATATATATATATATATACATACATACATATATATATACATATATATATGCACAAACAAGACATGCAAGTAGGAAGGGGACCATTGGTGAGTAGGAAGTGGATTGGGAGGTCATGAGAGGGAAATAGAGGGGGTGAAAATAGAGAAAATAGAGGCCAATAGAGAAAATAGTGAAAATAGAGGACTCCACTGTTCTCCAGGAAGGACTTGAGTTACAAATGTTTTATGTAGTTACCACACAGAACAAAAATAACTCACAGTGAAGTAAACCTGAAACCAAATATCCAAATGTACATGAGGAGGTTTGCTGTGGCTCCTGAGGAGGTGTGGCATGACTTTGATATCTTTCCAGAAGGAAATATTTAATTCCTTTGCTCAACACTGCATTCATAAAGGCAAGTGATCCTAAAATCTTCCCTCACACAACAGGTTACATATGATTAGCCTCATCCATGATGATCTCATACCAGGGCCACTCTGTAACCTGCCCTCTGCTCTTGTGTAAATGCCAGGCTATAGTGACTCTTAGGGCTCCAGCATCCTTAAATAAATGATTATTGACATGCACATGCAGTTCCTGTGCTAATGCCCACTGCTTGTGGCTTTTACCTACAAATTACTTAATCCTAATTTGCTATCCATCTTATTACCTTTTTCTTCTTTGCAACCTCTCCAGAATATCTGATTTGCAATATTCCTTACAGTATAGTAATTGCTATAATATCCTCTTAAGGAAATTTAAAAGGCCATTTAATTTTTCCATCATAAAGTAGCACATTTAATAGATAGTCTAAAAATTTAGGTAGAAAAATGTAAACATTGTTGTTCTTTCTTTCCATGTGACTGCTAATATTTTAGTATATTTCCTGCCTGTCCTTTCAATGTACATTTTTTAAAATCATAAATCTTTGGATACTACATTTTTATTAAACATTATAAGGAAAACATATTTTGTATTTTTATGAATCCTTAATAAAAACATGCCTATATTGCCCAATTTATTAACTCTATGTTACAGAGATAAGGCTATGCATTCACCATACTGTTTTATCTTTCATGCACACACTAAGTATATTTTATAACCTCTCTTATAGTTAGGTTGTGCATATATAACTTAGTTACAGCCAATGGAATGTGAGCAAAATTACACAAGCCTCATTCAAGGACTTTTCTTTAATAATATCCCTGTAAGATACTTTAGCCTTTTTTCTCTTCCCTTGAAAGCCACATATTCCAAATGTCACAGCTATTAATTCATGATAGAAAAGGTTTGGACTTGTGAATCGCTGCTTGGAGAAAAGAAATCCTTTCAACTCATGTGGATTATGCCATTTATTGTGCTAAGTCACTGATAAATTTGTTACTGCAGTGTAGCTTTCATTATTTTGACTAATATGCCTTATGGTTATATCTGGTAATTGTATATGTGTGTGTTTTCAGTATTGGAGGTTAAAACGAGGACCATGCACAATCCAGGCAAGTGCTTTACACTGACCAGTACTCTCAGCACCTCTTCTTACTTTTTATTTTGAGACAGGGTCTCATTAAGTTGTGTAGGTTGCCTTTGGCCTCAAGTTTGTAATCCTTCTAGCTCAACCTCAAAAGTTGCTGAGATTATAGGTATGTGCTACAGTGCCTACCCAGTAATTGTTTAAAATATTTTTTATTAGTATAAGTTACAACATGATAATTATTTTTAGTATTGATATTTTTCCCTTTTCTATTTCAGATTATTACTTTTAGATGAATTTCCAGAGGTCAAAAAACTGTTTCTTTATAACATGCTTCATAGAATTTTATATGTATATAATAATTAATTATAAGTATGTCTCTTACTCCTATGAGATTGCGCATTCTTCAAAATATGAGTCAGTATTTAATTTATTTTCATATTTCCACTACCTATCACAGTGTCTTTCACATAAAATCCAGTAAAGAACATCTGAAGAATGAAGGGACAGACAGATTATTTTATAACAGCTATGTTGTTGTCAGGGGCTGGGATTTAGCTCAGTGGGTAGAGCACTGCACTGCAGTCTCTGAGGCCCTGAGTACAATTCCCAGCACCATAAAAATGGGAGAAGGGCCTGGCAATCCACTCCCAAAGCAATCCCAAAGCACTCAGCCATTGAAAACCCTATGAGGGTCTCTATGAGTTGTATACTGACTTGACAGTACCTAACAACAACAACAACATGTTGTAGTCATTCTCACAACTTTGTTGTTGTTGTTAGGTGCCGTCAGTCAGTATCCGACTCATAGCGACCCTCATAGGGTTTTCAGTGGCTGACCGGTTTGAGATTGCCTTGGGAGTGGATTGCCAGGTCCTTCTCCCATCTCATGACTTTAGCATGGATGAAATGGCAAGTTCGATTTCCAAAAGCTTATAATAGCAAACTTTATTTTTAGGCCAAAAATGGATGTTAGCTTAAGGCCAATGTTGATTATTAAGAATGTGGGGAATGAGTGAAAGTATGTTTAAATTTATGGATAAGGAAGTTCTTCCTGTGCACTATTATCATGCCTCTGACCTGAATTTTGGCTGTATCATCTTTTATGTCCTATAAAGTTGAAGAATGTGTCGATATGAGTATAACCTAAAAATGGTGGCTTAGATTATTTTAATAATTACCCAAATAGATGGGGCATAAGGTAAATCCAGATCAGTTATCTGGTGTTTTGTCACAGATGTCCTAAATAGAAGATCTTTCTCATGGTGATATTAACTAGTGTTAAAATGTCATTTGAAAGAAAGGATGATATATTTTATACCTACCACATTGTAATTGCCCTATTAATGTAGTAATAAAGTATGTGCTTGTTATAAACATTTAGTCACATTGAGGGTCAATTCATACTTCTTGTGTCCTTCAGAATATATAATCCTAATGTGACCAATATCAATCACATTTTTATTTACCCATCTATAAAAGTTGATCTTGGTCATAAGAAGAGATACATATCCTATGCAAATGGAAGGTAAGGAGATAGGGGAGTATACAGTGATACACTTATAAGTGTGTTTGTAAGGGGGCCAGGAGGTAGGTAGGCTCTAGCCTAGTGTCCTCTATTTTCTCTGTGCAGCAGGGGGCAACATCTTTGCTGAATGTACATAAAGTGATGGCCATCCCATTTGCTGTCCTGTGATCCTCCCTCACTCCTTCTGAGAACTTGCCTATCAGTTTCTTCCCTTCACCTGTGAACAAACTCCAGGTTTTTTCACCATTTCCTCTAATCTACCGGCATCTAACACTTTTTCCTTGGGCTGTTTTGGCAGCCCAGGGAAGCCAAAACACTGAGAACAGAATGGTTTTGGGCCACAAGTAAATTATATAATATAGTTAGTGTATGTACATATTAAGGGCGGTCAAAAGGCAAATACATGCTAAAGAATATATGATGTTAAAAGATTTTATTTATTTATTTATTATTTATATATTTTTTTAGGTACTTGGGGGTTGAATCTGGGGACTTATACATACTTCGCAAGTGTTTTATCACTGGGATGTACCCCTGCCCATTTTTTATTTTTATTTTTATTTTTTATTGAAAATTTTTAATGTACAATTTAATGTGCTTCATTCTGACATGCATTTCATTGTGACATTTCCATATATGGCTTCATTGTTCATTGCACATATAACTTCCCCCTTACCCTCTTGTGCCCCTTCTCCCCACTCGTGCAATCCCCCACCAATGACCAGCTTTTACTTGTATGTCTTTTTGCAAGAACATTTTACAGTATGTCCTTGCATCCCAATTATGATTTAGGCCCACACTTTTTTCCGTAGTGATCTATCTTTTTACATTGTCATTAGTATACAGGAATAATCTAGCCCATTTGAATTATTACTATCCTTAGAAGAAGTACAACCAGAGTGCTCCTTGGAAGCAAAAATAGCCAGACTGCGTCTTACATATTTCGGACATGTAGTCAGGAGAGAACAATCCCTGGAGAAGGACATCATGTTGGAAGAGTGGCAGGTCAACGCAAAAGAGGAAAACCCTCCACCAGATGGATTGACACAGTGTCTGCAACAATGGGCTTAAACATAAATAAGATTGTTTGCCTGGCACAGAATCGGCAAGTGTTTTGATCTGCTGTACACAGGATCGCTTTGAGTCGGACCTGACTCGACAGCACCTAACAACAACAACAACATCCTTTGGTATTGGTATCATTATCATTATTTCCTAAACTATTAATGTTGGGCTGTTTACTTTGAGGTCACCCTCTCTCTCATTCTTCACTCCCCCTTGTGCCTCCTCCCCCTCCTGTCTTCTGCCATCATTGCTTCCTTTTGTCAGATCCTTCCCTCCTTCTTTGTGCTCCTTGAAATTGTCCTTCTCTGCTTAGTTTACATTAGCTTTTTATTATGTTCCAATCTCTATACAGGACTTTTTCCCACTTTTAAGTTTGATTCGGCTCCCACATATGAGTGAGAACATATGGCATTTCTCTTTTTGAGCTTGTGTTAGTTCACTTAGGAAAATTTTCTCCAATTCCATCCATTTTGCTGCAAATGACATTATTTCATTTTTTATTGCTGAGTAGTATTCCATTGTATATATGTACCATAACTTTTTTATCCATTCTTCTGTTGAGAGAAACTTTAGTTGATTCCATATCCTTGCTATTGTGAAGAGTGCTGCACTGAACGTGGAGATTCAGGTGTCTCTGTGGTATGATGACTCATCTCCCTTTGGATATAGTCCCAATAGTGTTATATCTGGGTCATATGGTAGGTCTATTTTTAGTTATCTAAGGTATTTCCATATTGATTTCCAAAGTGGTTCAACCAACTTACAGCTCCACCAGCAGTGTAAGAGTGTTCCCTTTTCTCCACAGCCTTGCCAGCATTTGTTGTTATTTGTTTTATAGATCTTGGCCATTCTTACTGGAGTAGGTGGAATCTCAGCATTGTTTTGTTTTGCATTTCCTTAATGGCTAGAGATATTGAGCATTTTTGCATGTGTTTCATGACTTCATGAGCCTCTTAATTTCAGAACTGTCCGTTCAGTTCCTTTGCCCATTTGTGTTTTGGGTTATTTGATTTCTTGGGTATTGCTTTCTTGAGTTCTTTATAAATTGTGGAAATTAGTCCTCTGTCTGATGTATAGGATGCAAAGATTTTTTCCATTCAGTGGGGATTTCCTTGACTCTGTTGATTGTTCCCTTTGTTGTACAGAAGTTTTTTAATTTCATGTAATCCGATTTATCTATTCTTGTTGAGATTTCTTGAGCAATTGGAGTCCTATTAAGGAAATGCTTTTCTATATGTTGGAGCCTATTGCCTATTCTTTCTTCTATTAATTTTAAAATTTCTAGTTTTATGTTGAGGTATTTTATCCCTTTTGAGTTAACTCTCATGCATATTGAGAGATATGGGTCAGTTGTCTTTTTTATGCAAGTGAATATCATGTTTCCCAGCACCATTTATTGAATAAGCTATCTTTTTTTTAAATTTAGTTGCTTTGCTCCTTTGTCAAAAATCAGGTGGCTATAGATGCATTGATTTACCTCAGGATCTTCTATTCTGTTCCATTGGTCTTCAGCTCTATTTTTGTGCCAGTACCAAGCTGTTTTTGCTACCATAGCCCTGTAGTATAGATTAAAGTCAGGGATTGTGATTCCACCTGAAAAATATGGAACAGAAATTTGTGTGTCATACTTGCACAGGGGCCATGCTAATCTTCTGTGTATTGTTCCAATTTTAGTATATGTGCTGCCAAAGTGAGCACTGATGTTAAAAGATTTTGTAGGGCTGCATTATTAGCTGTCCTGGGCCATGTGCAGTCCACATGTTGTTGGATATACCTGTTCCAAACATTTCTTTGATTCTTACCTTCTTCCTCACTAATATCTATTCCATTTTCCTCTTCTATTTTCTCATAAGGGAAATCCACTGTGTTCCATTCTACATCCTTATGTGTCTTCCTTCCTTGAATTGCACAGTGACTCCATATTTCCCTCACTGTGCTTGATCTGAAGTCATTATTGACTTCTTAGTTGCATTTTTCACTTGTCAGCCATCTTAATCACTCTGCAGCATTTGACTGTAATCATTCCTTCTTCTTGGAACCCTCTTCTAAATTCTTACTGGAGTAGGTGGAATCTCAGCCATCCTCTTCTAAATGAATACTAAGACACTGCCTTGTCCTGTCTTACCCTACTCCTATCTGATTTCTCTGTTTTCTTTTTAAGTTCTTTTTAGATGCTTTTTCCCTACTTCTGCCCTTTTTCTTCTCATTCACGCTACAGTCAGCCTCTGAATGTAGGTTTCTCAACTTTAGCTGTTGCTCTAAATAAGGGTTGAGTAGAATACCATGTATGGAGTATCATTTAAATATTCTGATCATCTCAGAAATCCATATTTAGAAGTTCCCCCATCTCACCTCTGCTTGTTTTGCACTTCACTTCAGAAAATAAAGAGATAAATTTTCATTCCATCAAAAAATGTGCCATTCAAAATATATTTTATTACATGATATAATGCACCAAAGTACAGCTAGCATCAGAAAGAGGAAAATATTTGTCCCATTATCACTTACTGCAGTTGGCACATAGTTGAATGAGATCAGACTACTTCACATTCAAGAGCAATCCATTAAAAACAAACACCAGGGGGAGCCGGCCAGCACATGCTGGTGCCATGCTTTCTGTGGCTGCTGCCATAGCCCATGGATGTCAGACTCTATTTTTTTCTGCTTTTCAATAGCAGTGACTCTCCATGGAGCTTCCAAATCTTCAGCATCAGACTGGGGCTCTGTCATTGGTCTTTCCTGTTCTGAGGCTTCCAGCTTCTTGGACTGAGCAGCTCCTGAGTTTTCTGGCTCTGCAGTATGCAGACAGCCATTGTTGGTCTATCCACCCTCCAACTGTAAACTTGAGATTTAACAGAATTAGAGAAGTTCCAGGGGGTGCCTTTGAGAACCTCAAGAATCTGAGCACTCTTTTCCTGAACAGCAATCAAATCAGAAAGATGTCCAAAACTGCTTTTGAAGGACATGAAAATTTGCTTTATCTGTACCTGTATAAGAATAAAATTCGTGAGCTAGGTAAGCAAACATTTAAAGGACTCTTATCCTTGGAACAGCTGTAAGTAATGTTATTGTTCGGGCTTGTCAAGTCAAGTCTGACTCACAGAGACCCTCATAAGATTTCTAATCGCTACTCAGGATTGCTTTGAGGGTGGATTGACATTTCCTTCTCCCTTTTATGTGGTGCTGGGAATTGAACCTAGGTCCTCAGAGAGTGCAGAGTAATGCTCTACCAACTGAGCTAAACCTCTGTAAGTAATAGAAGTTACTTAATTGGTGTTCCAATTAAGATGGTGGATGGTTAATAGGCACACTTCAACTGGGTAAGAAAATTGTTAGGGAAACTCATGAAGTTCTTTACTCAAAAAGAAAAAAGAATGGAGATAGCTCAATTATTAAAACAAAAGGATGGCACAAGGACATTTAGACAAATTGTGGAGATTAAAACAATGGAGAAGAGGAGGAAACAGTGGGGCAACTCACCAGAATTCTCAACCCAGGGAAAACAACTGTAAAAGGCTTCAGAAGATACTAGGCTCCCTGGGAGAGTGCATGGCTGGCTGGAGCTACTGCAGAAAACAAAAGCAGAGGTCTGCAGGACTCTCTGAGAGGAGGCAAGTTATGCATTCCCCCTGCAGGGTCTTGAGCCCCAGGACTACAGCACTTTTTTTCTTTCTGAGGAAAGACTATTGCTGTCCTGGCATCTGGCACAATTGGAATTGCAATTTAGAGGCAGAGAGTCTGAGTAGTGGTCAGTTCAGAGGATGGCATTACAGGAACTCCAAATCTTAGAAAGTCTAGCATATAGCCAAACCAATCTTAAGCTGTGAAACTAGTGTAGGCAAGATCACAATACCTGACTTTAAACTATACTACAGGGCTATAGTAGTGAAAACAGCTTGGTACTGGTACAAGAATAGGCTTGACAACCAATGGGACAGTGTTAGGATCCTAAATAGGACCACTATCATAGGAGGCTATCTACCCTGTCTGGAGGACTAACACCTATCCTCCAGGCAAGAGGCACCCAGTGATCCTTGTCCAACATCCGAGTCTGTCTAGCCTTTGAATGATCCAAGATGTCACCTGCCTGCTTGGACCCCCTATTTTCTAGTTGGCCATAACCAAACCTACCTTGTTCTCTGATTGGTAATTGAAGATCTCTTCTAATTGGCTTAATAGTTACATCTGGTTTCAACCAAAATTAGCATACCCATCCTGATTGGTTTGGCCCAGCTGCAGGAGCTGAGAGGAAATTGGTTAGTCTCCAACTACCAGCAGTTATGGTGGTTAAATTCTATTAACTGCCATCCTTAAAGGATATATAAGGAGGGCCTGCTGGTCCTAATGAGAACTTCTGGAATTGGTCATATCACCACCTCCAAGAAGGCCACACCTTGATCAATCACCATTCCAGAGAGAGAGAGAGAGAGAGAGAGAGAGAGAGAAAGAGAGAGAGAAAACAGAGGCATCAGAGATGATGGAGACCAGAGAAGAGGAGAACACTACCATCAATAGACCTTTAATCAACTGAGGACAGCCTCCATGCCCAGTATCAGAGGCCAAAGACTGGCATATCTATAAGCAACTGAGGACAGCCTCTGGGCCCAGCACCAGAGGCAGAACAGCTCCAGTTCCTATTTGTTCCTGTTTGTTCCTGTACAATAAATTCCCTAGTTGTTCCTTTTATAGCTGGCTTCCTGAAGCCTCTTTGTTCTTGCCACCAGTGACGAGTCCAGTCCTGTGGGAAGACCCTAGCCACTGGGTGGTGACACCCCACAGGACAGAATTGAAGATTCAAAGATATACCCCCACAACTATAGCCATCTGATCTTTGACAAAGGGGCTAAAGATACAAAATGGAGAAAAGCTAGCCTCTTCAACAAATGGTGCTGGGAAAATTGGATATCCTTCTGCAGAAAAATGAAAATAGGCTCACATCTCTCAATTTGCATGAATATCAACTTTAAGTGGATAAGAGACCTCAACATAAAACTGGAAACATTGAAACTACTAGAAGAAAACATAGGTAACAGCCTCCAACACATAGACATAAGAAAATATTTCCTTAACAAGATTCCAATTGCTCAGGAAATCACACCAAAAATTGACAAATGGGGTTACATAAAATAAAAATATATATACAGCAAAGGAAACCATCAACAAAGTTCAGGAAGAGTCCACAGAATAGGTGAAATCTTGGCATCCTACATATCTCACAAAGGATTAATTTCTAGACTTTACAAGATCTCAGCTGGGTGCAGTGGTGCACACCTGTAATCCCAGTGACTCAGGAGACAGAGGCAGGAGGATTGCAAGTTCAAGACCAGAGGCAGTCTGTGTAATTTAGTGAGACCCTGTCTCAAAAAGTAAGAAAATTGGGTGGGGGTCCAACTCAGTGGTACAGTACTTACAAAGGATACAAGCATGAGACCCTGGGTTCAACCCTTAGTACAGAAAAAAAAATTTACAAAAACTCAAGAAAATAAATACCAAGGCAACAATTAACCCAATACACAAGTGAGGAAAGGAAATGAACAGACTGTTCTCAAAGGAAGAAGTTCATAAGGCTAAGAAACACATGAAAAAATGCTCGATATCCCTAGCCATTAGGGAAATACAAATCAAAACAACCATGAGATTCTACCTAACTCCAGTAAGAATGGCCAAGTTCAACAAAACAAATAATAAATGCTGGCAAAGATGTGGAGAAAAAGGAACACTCATACTGTTGGTGGGACTGTAAATTGATTCAACCACTTTTGAAATCAATATGGAGATACTTCAGAAAACTAAAAATAGAACTCTCTTACAAACCAGCTATACCACTACTAGGAATATGCCCTAAAAGAGACAAGTCATCATACCACAGAGACACCTGCAGCTCCATATTTGATGCATCACTCTTCACAATTGCAAGGGTAAGGAACCAATCAAGATACCCATGAATAGAAGAATGGATAAAAAAATTGTACATATATGCAATGGACTATTACTCAGCAATGAAAAAGAATGAAAAGTCATTTGCAGCAAAATGGGTGGAACTGGAGAATATCATCTTAAGTGAATGAACATAGGCTCAAAAAGAGAAATACCTTATATTCTTATTGATATGTGGGAGCTGAATCTTACTTAAAGGGAGAAAAAAAACTATACATAAGCATATATATATATATATATATATATATATATATATATATATATATATGAAAATTAAACTTAATGAAGAAGGAAAAATATAAGGAGTAGAAAGGAGGGAGGTGACTAGCAAAGGGAAGTGAAGATTGTGGAAGGTGGGATGGGGAGGAGAAATAATGTAAAAGGATAAAAGAGGGGAGAATAATCGCAATGTATAAATGATGCAACTTCATGAGTATGTCATTGAAAAATAGGGGAATATAACCCAAATATGCATGAGTTTTACTACATATTAATCTAAATGTTCCATAAACTTTATAAGTTGATGAAAGTGTAACCCAAAGTGATGTAATAGTTGCATAATGGAAAAAGCAAATGCTGTATTTCTCTGTACCCCACCAACATTTACCAATAAAGGGAGAGAGAAAAATAGAATGTCTGTTTAGGGTGAGGCACATTTAGGGCCTGGGAACTCATGCTACACAAAGAAGGGGCACTGTGGGACTAGAGAGCTTAAGTGAGATGGTTCCAGCAGTGGCAAATTTAGTGCTCACGCTGCTAACCCAGAAAAGTGGTACTGTGGGACCCATGAGCCTAAAAGAGATGGTTCAGGCAATAGTACACTTAGGCACTGGGAGTACCAGTTGGAACCCAGAGACTAAGAGACACTGTTTAGGGTATAATGCCTTCAGGGTTCAGAAGTAACTGTACCTGCACCTGTGAGGAGTAGAGGAGATGCTGTCAGTCCAGGGAGACTAAGAGAGATGGTTCAGGCAGTGGCATGCTTATAGCCCCAGAATACCTGCAACCCAGAAAATTGGCAGCTGTGAGACCAGTGGAAAAAAAAAGATGGCTCAGGAAGTTATGTATTTAGGACCTGGGAGTGTCTGTGAAGCAAAGAACTGGTGCCATGGGACTAGGGAGACTAAGAGACACTGTTTAGGGTGTAAAAGTTGTTTAGGGCCTTGAAGTGCCTTCAGTGCAGAGAAGGGGAACTATGGATCTGGGGATCTTAAGAGAAATGGTTCAGGAAGTGGCAGAATTGGGGCAGCAGAGCAGGGAGTGGAGATAGGGCAGGGCTGACTGCAGAGGCTGAAGTGAGAACTGGGCCCTGGACCCAGAGGATGAGACTTATGGTGTTGGGGAAAGAAGTGCCAGTGACTAGTCATCAACCAGCCCCATGGCAGTGTGTGGGGAGAACCTCTTTACATATGGAGTAAGTGAGAGCTACCACCTAAATTTAGCCATGGACAAACCTCAACAACAAGAAAACACATGAAATATGAAAGGGCAAACTGGAAGGGAATATCAAATAAAACAAAGCCCCTGAAGAGATCATTTCAAAGTAATTAGATTCATAGAGATATCAGATAAAGAATTTATAACCCTTCTTATAAATATGTTGAAAGATCTCAGAGACACTACCATGAAAGCAATTGGCTCACAGGACAAAAAGTTATCAAAATTGGAAGAAAAATTCAGCAAAGTAATTGAAATCCCAAAGAAGAATCAAACAAAAATTCTGGAGTTAAAAAGCAAAGTCAACCAACTTCTCCACAACCAAACAGATGAAAACAATTGAAGCACTGGAAAAAAATGTTATCTAACTTAGAAAAAATACTCAGCCAGGAATTCAAAGCCTGAAGAAGAATTAAACAGAAATTCTGGAATTACAAAGCAAAGTCAACCAATTTAAAATTACAGGAGAATCTTTGGTATCCAGATTAGATGATGCCCCCAACAGGACTATGATACTGAAGAAACAGTTGGCATTTATTCAGATGTCAAGAAAGATAAAAAGACAAGGCATTACAATTTGCACTTTCAAGATGTCTTAAATAAAGTGAAAAAGCACAAGCTATGAATTTAGGGGGTCCATGATGGAGCTGAAAACAATATGAGAGGATTCAAAAATTTATTCAAAGTCATATTAGATGAGAACTTCCCAAACCTAAGGAAAGAACTGGATATCAATGAAACTGAAAAATTCAGGACTCCAAATAGAGTAGACCAGAACAGATCCTGTCCATGACACATTATAATTGGAATGCTAAATCTAGAGGACAAAGAAGAGGTTCTAGAAGCTACATGAGAGAAAAGTCAACTCACAAAGGCAAAGCCATCAGAACAACAGCTGAATTCTCAACAAAAACCTTAAAGGCAAGGAAAGTTTTGTCAAACGTCATTCAAGTTATGAAAAAGAATACCTGTCTACCAAGTTTACATTACCCACTTATGTTATCTTTTAAAATTGATTGTGTGTTCAAGATATTCTATGATATAGACTTGTTTAAATGATTCACAACTACAAAGCTAGGATTTCAGAAGCTCTTCAATAAAACACCACATATGAGAGAGGTAAGTCAATCCCAAACATAAAATCAAAGTAAAGAATAATAAACACATGGGGAACTTAAGAAAACAATAGGCTAAATATGAATCAAAAAACAGGCACCAAATTGATGCAGAATAATAAGCTCCCCTCAATAATTACTCTCAATGTAAGTGATATTAATTCACCATTCAAGAACCATAGACTGGCTAATTGGATCAAAAAACATAAACCCTTGATACGCCACATTCAAGAGACTAATCTTATCCATGTTGTTGTTAGGTGCAACCTTCAGAGAGTTTTCAATGGCTGATTCTTATGGAATTGTTTCAGGAGTGGGCTGCCACATATTTCTCCCATCCTTGTGGTGGAGGGGATCAAAGCCAGGATCTCAGAGAGCACAGAGCTGCACTCTACCAACTGGGCTAAACTCCAGCCTGGTCATCTTATCCATAAAGACCATATAATGATGAAAATTCAAGGTTGGAAAACAATATACCAAGAATGTGAGAACAAACAAATAAAAATCAGGAATAGTGATAAAATTTCTGACAACTTTGACTTCAATCCCAAACTACTCAGAGGAAACAAAGAAGGACACTTTGTTGTTCTTAGGTGCCATCCAATTAGACCTGACACATAGTGATCTTATGTATAACAGAATGAAACATTCCCTAATTTTGTGCCAGGCATATGATATTATTTATGTTTAAGCCCATTGTTGCAGACACTGTGTCAATCCATGTAGTTGAAGGTTTTCCATGTTTTTATTGACCTGCCACTTTCTCAAACATGATGTCCTTCTCCAGAGATTGGTCTCTCCTGATAACATGTCCAAAATACATAAGATACAGTCTAGCTATCCTTGCTTCCAAAGAACACTCTGGTTTCACTTCTTCTAGGACAGATCTGTTAGTTCTTTTGTCAGTGTATGATATATTCAATATTCATCTCTAGCATCATAACTCAAATGCAGCAATTCTGCTATCTCACTTTTTCAATGTCCAGCTTTTACAACCATATGAAGCACTGAAAATACCATAGCATGAGTCAGGCACACCTTCATCTTCAATGTGACATCTTTACTCTTCTTTACTTTACAGAGATATTTTGCCACAGCTTTTTCCAATGCAGTGTGTTTTTTGTATCTTGACTGTTGCTTCCATGGGTGTTGATTATAAAGAATCAAGTAAAGCAAAATCATGGACAACCTCAATCTTTTCTCCATTTATTGTGAAGTTGCTTACTGTCCCAGTTGTAAAGATTTTTGTTTTGTGATGTTGAGTCACAATCCATAGTGAAGGATACATTCTTTGATCATTAGTAAATGTTCCCAATTTTCTTCACTTTGAACAAGCAGAGTTGTGTTATCTGCATAATGCAGTTTGTTAATGAGTCTTCTTCCAATCCTATTGCCCTCTTCTTCTTCATAAACTCCAGCATCTTGGATTAGTTGCTCAGCATAGAAATTGAAGAAAGAGGGCAAAGGATATAACCCTGAGGCACATCCTTTTCAACTTTAAACCAAGCAGTGTTTCCTTGTTCTATTTGAATGACTGCCTCCTGGTCCATGAACTGATTCCTCATGAGTACAATTAGGTGCTCTGGTATTCCCATTTTTTATAGTGTAATCCATAAATTGTTATGATCTACATAGTCAAATGCCCTTGTATAGTCAATAAAACATAGACGTCTTTCTGATATTCTCTACTTTTGGCTAAAATCCATCCGACATCAGCAATGATCTCCCTGGATCCCTGCTCTCTGCTGAATCTGGTTTTATTTTCCAGCAGTTCCTTGTTAATATACTGCTGAAGTCACTTTTGAATGATCTTTAGAAATGTTTTGTTTATATGTGATACTAGTGATATCCTTTGTTGGCACATTCAGTTGGATCCTTTTTCTTGGGAATAGGCATGAATATCGACCTCTTCCAGTCAGTTGGTCAGGTAGCTGTTTTCAGAATCTCTTGACATAAACATGTCAGTACCTTCAGTGTTGCATCTGTTTGTTGAAACATCTCTATTGGTATTGCATCAATTCCTGTAGCCCTGTGTTTCACCAATTCCTTCAAAGCAGCTTTCACTTCATCTTGCAGTACCATTGGTTCCTCATCAAATGCAACCTCTTGAAATCGTGGTCATTACCAATTCTTTTTTGTATAATGACTCTGTATTCCTTCCATCTTCTTCTAATCTTTCCTATATCATTTAATATTTTCCCTGTAGAATCTTTCTCTATTGCCACTAAGGATGTGAAATTTTTCTTCAATTCCTTAAACTTGAGAAAAACAGAGTGTTCTCTTCCCTTTTGGTTTCTGGTCTCCAGCTCTTTTCACATTATTAAAATGTTTGATTTTGTCTTCTTGAGCTGCCCTTTGAAATTTTCTTAGTTCCTTAACTACATTGTGTCTTCCTTTTACTTTAGCTGCTCTATGTTCAAAGTGAAGTTTCAGATTCTCTTTTGACATAGTCTCCACCCCCCCCGGCTTTCTAATCACAGAATGGCCAACTGAGAGACATTGGGTAAAAAGGACACTACATATTAGTAAAAAGAACACTCAACCAGGAACACATAATGAGACTTAATATTAACTCACCAAATCCAAAGGCATGTAGCTTCATAAAACAATTTTTTGCATTATTACCATCCTTTGGTGTTGTTGGTATTATTATAATTATTTCCCAAACTATTAAAGTTGGGCTGTTTACTTAGAGGTCGACCTCTCTCTCATTCCTCACTCCTTGTTGGCCTTTCTCCCCCTCCTGCCTTCTCCCATCATCATTTCCTTTTGCTAGATCCCTCCCTTCTTCTTTCTACTCCTTAAATTGTCCCTTCTCTGCTAAGTTTACATGAGCTTTTTATTATGTTCCAATTTATGTATAGTATTTTTTCCTTCTTTTAAGTTCTGCTGACAATGTAAAAAGATAGATAACTGTAGAGAAACATTTGGACATAATTGGGATGCATGGGTATAGATAAATATTCCCACAAAAAGACGTGTGCAAGTACAAAGGAGACCATTGGTTGGTAGGGGGAGATGGGGAGGCGGGGCACAAAAGGGTAAGGGGGAAGTTATGTATGCAATGTACAATGAAACACATATATGGAAATGTCACAATGAAATACATGTCAGAGTGAAACACATTAAGTTGTACATTAAATTTTCCAATAAAAAATGAAAGAGCAGAAATTGAAAGAATAGAAAATTATTTCTTTTTAATGGTAATAAAATGATACACAGGACTTTAACTGTATGATCTCTTAAGTTTTGTTTATTTAAGGAAAAACATTGGCAATATGATTTGTAAAACTTTATATAATAACTTGACAAGAAGATAAAATAATGGTCAAATAAACCTAGAGTGAGCATCAGCTTTGGTTGATAACTTGGCATTATCATCACTTATATCTAAATATTTATTAATATTTAATATATGCAAGATAATTTTGTACCTAATAAAAATAATTTTTTTTGGAGTTAAAGGAACACATTGAGCCAGACACAATAATCATGGTAAAATTTTCAGCACCCCACTTTCACCTAGAGACAGGTCATTGAAGAAAAAAATTAACAGAGAAATGAAGGACATAGAACAACTGGACCATACAGATGTCCATATAATATTCCATTATCAGATGTGGAGTACACATTCTTATTAGCACTGTATGGAAAATATTCTAAGATAAACTACATTTTAGTTCAAAAAAATGGCCTCAACAAATACAGAAAAATAAAAATAATCTCCTGTACCTTATGAGATCACAGTGCAATAAAAGTAGAGCTCAAAAGCAAGAAAAACTTCAGAAAAACTACAACTTCATGTTGTTGTTGTTGTTGTTAGGTGCCGTCGAGTCGGTGTCTGACTCATAGCGACCCTCATAGGGTTTTCAATGGCTGAGTGCTTCAGGATTGCCTTGGGAGTGGATTGCCAGGCCCTTCTCCCATTTTTGGGGTGCTGGGAATTGAACTCGGGGCCTCAGAGACTGCAGTGCAGTGCTCTACCCACTGAGCTAAATCCCAGCCCACAACTTCATGGAGACTGAAAAATACATTGCAGAGTGATCAATAGATCATTGAAGAAAGAAAGGAATTTTCAAAAATCTCTGTAATTGAACAAGGATAAAAATGCATCCTATCAAAATTTATGAGATACAGCAAAGGCAGTTCTATGAGGGAAGATCATAGCCATGATCACCTTCATCAAAAAGTTAAGGAACACTCAATTAAATAACTTAATGACACATTTTAAGGAACTTCAATGCAAATAATAAGCCAATCCCAAAGCAGGCTCAGATAGGAGATATCAAGGTAAAGGCAGAGATATACAAATTAGAAATCAAAAAGAAAATTCAAGTATTAATGAGACTAAGATCTGGTTCTTTGGAAAGATTAACAAAATAGATGTCCCCTCCCCAGCCAGACTTGCCAAAAGAAAGAAAAGACATAAATTTAAAAAATTAGAAGTGAGAAGGAGGTCATAAGCACTGAAACCAACAAAATCTGGACAATCATCAAGGAATAGTTGGAGAAATTGTACTCTCCCAAAAATGAAAATACAGATGAAATGGATAAGTTCACTTGTACATAGGAATTACCAAAAGTAGGGCCAAAGAACATAAGATTTTAAGCAGACCCATTATATTCATAAAATAGAGACAATAATAAAAAAATTTCCCAACAAAGGAAAGCCCTGGTTCTGATTGGTTCCAAGTAGAAATCTCTCACACTATCAAAGAAGAATTAACACTTATTCTTCTCAAATTATTTAATACAGTAAAACACAAAGCATAATTTCAAACTCATTCTACAAATCCAATATCACCTTGATCCCAAAACTTGACAAGAACCTGACAAGAGAACTGTAGACCAATTTCCCTGATTAACATTGATCCATATATCCTCAATAAATTTTGATAAACTGAATTCAGCAACACATAAAAAAGATCAAGTGGGCTTCAATCCACTGATACAAGGTTTGTTCAACATACGAAAATTAATCAGTGTAATTTAACATCTGAGGAGACTTGCAAACAGAAATCATATGACCATCTCAAATAATATTGAGAAGGATTCTGACAAAGTGCAACACCCTTTCATAATAAAAGCCCTGGAGAAAATGTGCATAACAAGGATATACTTTGACATCATAAAGGGCATCTATGATAAATAATCAGCCAATATCATACTAAATGGGGAAAACTGGAACCATTCCTTCTAAGATCATGACAAGACAACGATGTTCTTTCTTATTCAATATTGTGATCAAAGCCCTAGCCAGAGCAATCAGAAAAGACAAAGAAAGTGATACAGAGAGAAAAAGAAGAGGTCAAATTGTCCTTATTCATGGACAACATGATCCTTTACCTAAAGGGCTTCAAAAATCCTTTAGAGAAGTCTTAAAGTTAATAAATTCCTTCAGCAAAATAGTAGGATACTAAACTAACACTTAAAAGTCAATAACACCACCGACTCCAACGAAATACAGAAAATTATCAGGGATTACTATGACAGACTGTATACCCAAAAATATGAAAATGTAGAAGAAATGGACAAATTTATTAACACGTATGACCTACCAAAACTATCCCCAGAAGACATAACTGACCTAAACAAGCCCATTACCTATACAGAAATAGAGAAGGTCATTAAAAGTCTCCCAACAAAGAAGAGCCCAGGTCCTGATGGATTCACGGCAGAATTCTACCAAACTTTTAAAGAAGATATAATACCTGTCTTCCTCAAATTATTCCAAAGAATAGAAAAGGAGGGAACACTCCCAAATACATTCCATGAAGCTACCATCACCCTGATACCTAAACCAGGAAAAGATTCATCTAAGATAGAGAATTATAGACCCATCTCCCTTATGAGTCTAGATGCAAAAATATTCAATAAAATTCTGGCAAACAGAATACAGCAGCATTTGAAAAAGATTATTCACCATGACCAAGTGGGATTTATACCACAGATGCAAGGCTGGTTTAACATACGGAAATCAATTAATGTAATCCAACATATCAAGAAACTGACAAACAAAAACCACATGATCATTTCAATTGATGCTGAAAAGGCTTTCAATAAAGTACAACACCTTTTCATGATAAAAACACTGGAGAAAATAGGTATAACAGGCAAATACCTTAATTTCATAAAAGCCATTTATGACAAACCTACAGCCAACATTATATTAAATGGAGAAAAACTAAAACCATTTCCTCTTAGATCTGGAACAAGACAAGGATATCCTCTCTCTCCTATTCTATTCAACATAGTAATTGAAGTTCTGGCCAGGGAAATCAGACAAGAGAAAGAAACCAAAGGTATACAGATTGGCAAGGAAGAGGTCAAATTACCCTTATTTGCAGACGATATGATCCTATATCTGAAAGACCCCAAAACCTCAACCAGAAAACTGCTAGAACTAATTAACTCCTTCAGCAAAGTCGCAGACTACAAAATTAACACACAAAAATCAATATCTTTTCTTTACATCAATTCCAAACAGGAAGAAAAGGAAATTTCAGGAAAAATACCATTCATGATAGCCCATCAAAAAATTACTTACCTTGGAATCAATCTAACCAAAGACCCTTCAGATCTCTACAAGGAAAATTTCAAAACATTAAAGAAAGAAATTGCAGAGGACACTGAAAAATGGAAAGACCTCCCCTGCTCCTGGATAGGGAGAATTAATATAGCAAAAATGGCTATCCTACCAAAAGCAATCTATAGATTTAATGCAATACCCACTAAAATTCCACTGACTGACTTTACAGAAATAGAAAAAGTGATCCAAAAATTCATATGGAACCACAAAAGACCACGTATAGCCAAAACACTTTTAAGCTGCAAATCTAATGCAGGCGGAATCACAATCCCTGACTTCAAACTATACTACAGGGCAGTGGTTGCAAAAACAGCTTGGTGCTGGCACAAAAATAGGCCCGAAGACATCTGGAACAGAATAGAAGACCCAGATATACCTCAACACACCTATAGCCACCTTATTTTTGACAAAGGAGCAAAACAAGTAAACTGGAAAAGGGACAGACTTTTCAACAAATGGTACTGGGAAACATGGTCATCCACATGCAGAAAAATGAAAGCTGACCCGCATCTCTGAATATACACAAGAGTTACCTCAAAATTGCTAAAAGATCTCAATATAAATCCAGAAACTTTAAAACTTATAGAAGGCAAGAGAGGCAATACACTCCATCATATAGGCATAGGAAAGTATTTCCTTAAGAGGACTCCAATTGCTCAAGAAATTGCAACAAGAATAGATAAATGGGATTACATGAAATTAAAAAGCTTCTGTACAGCAAAAGAAAAAATTAACAGAGTCAAGGAAACCCCCATGGAATGGGAAGAAATCTTTGTATTTTATACATCAGATAAAGGTCTAATTACTAGAATTTATTAATAACTCAAGTAAAAACTCCCCCAAAAAACAAATAACCCAATACACAAATGGGCAAAGGAACTGAGTAGACAGTTCTCAAATGGAGAGGTCCATAAAGCTATGAAACACATGAAAAAATGCTCAGTATCCCTAGCCATTAGGGAAATGCAAATTAAAACAACTCTGAGATTTCACCTTACACCAGCAAGAATGGCCAAGAACAATAAAACAAATGACAAATGCTGGTGATGTTGTGGCAAAAAAAGGAACACACTTACACTGTTGGTGGAGCTGTAAATTGGTCCAGCCACTGGGGGAATCAATATGGAGATATCTCAAAAAACTGAAAATATATCTACCATATGACCCAGCTATAACACTACTGGGAGTTTACCCAAAGGAAGATGGGTCATCATACCACTGAGACACCTGCATCTCCATGTTCAATGCAGCGCTTTTCACAATAGCAAAGATATGGAATCAACCAAAGTGCCCTTCAACAGAAGAATGGATTAAAAAACTATCATATATATACACCATGGAATACTATTCAGCAATCAAGAAAAATGAAATAAGGTCATTCGCCCCAAAATGGATGGAATTAGAGAAAATTATTTTAAGTGAACAGACACGAGCTCAGAAAGAGAAACAACACATGTTCTCACTCATATGAGGGAGCTGATTCAAAATTAGAAGAAGGAAAAAATCCTACTCAAAGGTCAGATCATAATAAAGGGGGGAGAGGGAAGATAAGAATGGTGTCGATATAAATGGACTAGAAATTGCATGTAATTGTTCTAACAAGATAAAAACAAAGACCACTACAGGAAAAGTTTCTATCTTAAACAGAACTGGAACACAAGGACATATAGAAAAATACTACTAAGTAAAAGATAGAGAAGACTTGGATAGGAAACTTAGATGGGGAAGGGGGAGGGGGAAGTATAGGGGAGGGTAACCTATATGAATAATGTTTATCAAATTGCATATATGAAATTGTCACAATGAAAAGCATGTCAAAATGAATCACATTATGATGTAAATTAAAAATTTCTAATTAAAAAAAGAAAAAAAAAGAAATTTAAGACACTAGAATTAGGATAAAGTAAAGAAAAAAAGTCAATAAACCTTCTTTTACACCAATTGTGAACAGGAAAAGAAGGAAATTAAGGCAACATTCTCTTTAAGATAGCCCACCCAAAATTAAATATTTAGGAATCAATCTAACAAAAGACTCTGAGGATGTAGCTCTATAAGGAAAATTTCAAAACTCTAAAGAAAGAAATTACAGAAGATGGAAGGACCTCCCTTGCTCATGGATTGAGAGAATCAATATTATAAAAAATGGCAATAATACCAAAAGTGATCTACAGATTTAATGTAATCCCCATTAAAATTACAATGACAGACCTTTCAGAAATAGAAAAATCAGTCCTCAATTCATATGGAAGCACAAAAGACTGTATATAGCCAACACAAACCTTAACAGAAAAAAAAAACAGTGTAGGAGGGATCATAATATTTGAGTTCAAACTATATTATAGGGCTATAGTGGCAATACACAGCTTGGTATTGGTACAAAAATAGACCTAATGGCTAATAGAACAGAATTGAAGATCCAGAGATACACCCACACAACTACAGCCACCTGATTTTTTTTTTTTTTTTTTTTTTGTGGTAGTGGGGATTGAACCCACAGCCTCGCGCTTTCATGCTTTGCAAGTGCTGGACCACTGAGCTGCATCCCCAGCCCATTTTTTTTTTTTTTTTTTTACTTTTTGAGACAGGGTCTCACTAAGTTACACAGACTGCCTCTGGTCTTGAAATTGCAATCCTCCTGCCTCCACCTCCTGAGCCACTGGGATTACAGGCATGCACCACTGCACCCGGCTACAGCCATGTGATTTTTGACAAAGGGGCTAAGGATGTTCAATGCAGAAAATATAGCTTTTTCCAAAGATAGCTGCTGTGAAATTGGATATCCATTAGCAGAAAATTGAAAACAGACCCACATCTCTCAACTGGCATGGGAGTCAATTCAAAATGGATCAGAGACCTCAAAATAAATCAGAAACCTTAAGACTACTACAAGAAAAGATATTCCTATCATAACACACAGACATAGATAAGTATTTCCTTAACAAGACTCCAATCACCCAGGAAACAGCACCATGAATTGACAAATGGGATTACATCACATTAAAAAGTTTCTGCTTAGCAAAGTAAACAATCTACAGAGTAAAGGGAGAGCTCACTGAATGGGAAAAAAATCTTTGCATCCTACACATCTAACCAAGGAATCATTTCTAGAATATACAAATAATTTAAGAAACTAAATTCTAAGACAACAAATACCCCAATACATAAGTGGACAAAGGAAATAAACAAATAATTCTCAAATGAAGTTCAAAGGGCTGAAAACCACATGAAAAACTACACAATATCCCTAGCCATTAGGAAAATGCAAATCAAAATGACATTGGGATTCTATCTCATTTCAGTAAGAATGGCCAAGATCAAGAAAACAAATAATGATAAATGATGCCAAGTATATGGAGATAAAGAAATCCTTCTACACTGCTGGAGGAATTGTAAATTAGTTCAACCACTGTGGAAATAAATATGGAGATACCTTAGAAAATAAAGAATACAACTGCCATGTGACTCAGCTCTACTACTCTTGGGAATATACCCAAACAGGAGATAAATTACCATGCCAGAGAGCTACCTGCATTTCCATATTTAATGAAGGCATTTTTATAATCACAAGAATATGAAACCAACAAAGATGTCCATCAACAGAGGAACAGATAAAAAATATTGTGGTATATAGATACAATGGAATATTATTCAGCAATTAAAAAATGAAATAATATCATTTACAGAAAAATGGATAGAACTATAGAATATCATCTTGAGTGAGTTAATGCAATCCCATATATATGGTCTTTCTCTTTTTGGGATATATATATATATATATATATATATATATACCATATATATATATATATATATATATATATATATATATATACCATATATATATACCATATATATATATATATATATATATATATGGTATTTCTCTTTTTGGGACTGGGTTTGCTCGATTAAGGTGATATTCTTGGGTTCTATCCATATAGCTGTAAATGATATTTCACTGTATCTCTCTCTCTCTCTCTCTCTCTCTCTCTCTCTATATATATATATATATATATATATATATATATATATAGCATGCAGCGGTAGCCCTGTGGCATCTGATCCCGTCAGATCTCAGAAGCTAAGCAGGGTGGGGCCTGGTTAGTACCTGGATGGGAGACCGCCTGGGAACACCAGAAGCTGTAGGCTTGGGAGAAGGACCTGGCAACCCCCTCCCAAAAAATCAATCTGCCATTGAAAACCCTATGAACGGCAGAGAGGCACTGACAATAGTGTTTCCCCTGTTGTACAGAGGGTCGCTATGAGTCGGATACCGACTCGACAGCACCTAA
>VMDO01014886.1:0-17652 GCA_007922755.1 Pedetes capensis | reverse complement strand
TATATATATATATATATATATATATATATATATATATATATATATATATATATATATATACACACACACACACAGAGACACACACACATATATATGATCAATCAGGCTTATCTAAGAAGGGAAAATTAAAGCAGAATAGAATGAAGGGGAGGAGGGTAGTGAGGGAGAGTGGAAGTTGAGGAAGGGGCAGGGGAGGGGAAATAATGTGGAGGGATAAAGAGGGAAAGGAATCTCAAAATAGATGAGG
Source organism: Pedetes capensis (assembly GCA_007922755.1). Taxonomy (NCBI): domain Eukaryota; kingdom Metazoa; phylum Chordata; class Mammalia; order Rodentia; family Pedetidae; genus Pedetes; species Pedetes capensis. The sequence continues at coordinate 17,405 of VMDO01014886.1, read as the reverse complement.
CAACAATGCAAATACATGGGAAAAAAGGAAATATAACCCATAATTTCATATGATTTCTTATTATATATTTATCAAACTGTTCTATGAAATATGTAAGTTGATGAATGTGTAACCAAAAGTGATGTGATAGTTCATAATGGAAATAGAAAAAGCCTTCTTACTCTCTAGCCCAACAACATTTATAACTAAAGAGGATGTGAAAAGAAAAGAAAGGAAGCAAAAAGAAAAGAAAAGAATGAAAAGAAAAGAAAACAACAACCAGATATCCACCTCCAACTGTTAAAAGGAAATTTTCTTTCCCTGAGGGGTTTAAGACAGTGTAAAACCTGAATGAAAATGTAAAAGGAGAGAGATATGGGTATTAGTTTGCATCATAGTGTGATTTTCAGAGGCATCTCTCATATTGACTTCTACTTACAGGACAAAGAAAGCTGCTTTGCCCTGGGTGAGTGAATTCTCTTCACACTGATCAGAATCCTGAGATGTAATATAAAGAGGAACATGAAGATTTATTAATTGCATTTCTGAAAAAGAAAAAAACACTGAGAATCTATTGGATTTTTTAAATCTAGAAAATGGCAGATATTGAAGTCTAGACAATCTGTATATTTAATAATATTTGAATTGTGAAAGTCATGATTACTTTCCTGATCTCACACAGTGCTGATGACACCTCCTGCTTTCATTTTCACTCTTCAGTGATGATAATATAATAGCACTTTAATCAGTTTGATTTAAAAAGGACAACTTGGTAATTCCTCAAATCACTGTGATTACTCAAAAACTCTACAGAAAACATCCTTTTCCTGCCAGTATACTAAAGGCAAGAAGGTCATTGGTGTAAGGTCATAGGGGCTCTATTAAAATTAGCAAGGCTACATAACTCAATGCATTACTACTCCAGGAGAAAATAGTAGTGTTGATAAGTAAAAATTAAATCCAGTAATTTCTTTTTAAATAACAGTATTTATGTTAAGAGACCACCAAAGTGGAATTCCTTTAAGAGAAACATTAAAACTTCAAGTAAAAATAATGAATAAAGCAGTGTCTTTAAATATTTAAATATTTAAATATTCATTAGAATTACAAGGAGAGAGAGGGGAAAAGGTAGAGAGAGGGAGAGAGTGCACGCGTGTGTGTACATGCACTCTTGCTGCCATCTATGGACACAATTTTTTTTTTTTTTTGAGGTACTGGGGTTTGAACTCAGGGCCTTATGTTTGCATGCTTTGCAAGTGCTGTAACACTGTGTTGCACCCTCAGCCTATTTTTTTACTTTTTGAGACAAGGTCTTGCTAAATTACACAGACTGCCTCTGGTCTTGAACTTGTGATCCTCCTGCCTCTGCCTCCTGAGTCACTGGGATTACAGTGGGTACCTTAATTTAGTAAATCTGGAGATGGGAAAGGAACTACATTTTTAAAAATGTTACACAGGGGATTCTGAAGGCATCCTTATTTGGGAACCACAAGTCTATGTTGGATATCCTGTGTGTACACTGGTGAGAACTGAAGAGTGACAAGTCAAAAAAAAAAATGTCAGAGGAAACAGAGCATATAATTTTCAGGTTTTTTTCAATGGAATGTAAAAGTACATGTAAGATATTGTGACCATGATAGCAATAAGTGAATAAATTAATCTTATGCATTCTTTCCTAAGCTTTTCCATTCTACATCATGTCATTTTCTAAGTTGAGTGTAGCCCAACTTGGTGCGAAAAAAGCTTGTTTCCTGACAGACAAAACTTGGTCTGTGCTACATAGCTATTAATGAGGTATATCATATGTCTGTCAATTGGGGTTCATAACTGTAAGCAAATAAATGTACTCTAGCTGAGTTAAGCAGAAAAAGTAATTTATTGAAAGCCTATGTGGTATTTATAGAATCTCTAGAAAGTTAGAGAGCTGGTCCTGCTGAACTTGGACCCATATGGGAGGTCAGAAAGCTAAAACCATGCTGCAGACATGCTCATGAGGTCTTTACTCCTTCCTCTGGGGAACACCACAGGCTATGCCTGCAGCTTGCACCACATTCCACTGTAGGTCAGTTGCTTCTACTTGGGCTGTCAGTAGGCATTGCTACTCTTCCTGCTCCTTTGTGGCATCAGTACTCACGTCCAAAGTTGAGGGCAGAATGATCTATTCCCTAAGTACAGCTTAAGTTCCTACATTCATGTCATGTCTTTTGTTGTTGTTGTTGCTTTAAGTCTATATTCTGCACATGAGAGGAAATATATGATATTTTTCTTTCTGAGTCTGGCTTATTTCATTTAATGTAAAGATCTCCAGTTCCATCCATTTTCCTGCAAGAAACACATTTTCATTCTTTATGGCTTAATAAAACTCCATTTTCTTGATCTATTCATCCATTGATGGGAATCTATGTTGATTCCAGAACTTGGCTATTACAAATAGTGCCAAAATAAACATGGGTATGCAGTCATCTCTATTGTATGCTTAGATTCCTTCAGAAATATACCCAGGAGTGGCATAGCAGGGTCATATATTTAGTTTTACTTGTAGTTTTTTTTTTTTTTTTTGCAGAACTTCCATATTGATTTCTGTAGTGGCTAGACTGATTTACATTCCCAACAAATTTCATAAGGATTCTGCTTCCCCTGCATCCTCACCAGCATTGATTGTTACTTATTTTAATTTTTTTGGTAATAGCTATCCTAACAGGGATGAGATGGAATCTCAATATAGATTTGGTTTGTATTTCCATAATGGCTAAAGATGTTGAACAGTTTTTCATGTTTGGCCATTCGTACTTCTTTTGAAAAGTGTCTGTTCAGTTCATTTGACTATTTTTTAATTGGATTATTTGCTATCTTGGTATTTCCAATGGGGGAGGATCCTTTATATATTCTGGATATTAATCTGCTGCCAGATGAATAAGCTGGCTAAGAGCTTCCATTCTGTGGGCTCTTCCTTATGGTAATTCCTTATTTGGTCATGCAGAAACCTTTTAATTTGATTAAATTGCATTTGTTAATTCTTGCTATTGTTTTCTCAGCTACTGGAATTCTATTCAGAAAGATCCTGCTTATTCTTAGACCTTGAAGTGTTTGTCTTATATCTTCCTCTAGTAATTTCAAAGTTTTGAGTATTACATTAAGTTCTTTGATCCATTTTGAGTTGATCTTTTATACAGGATGAGAAGTAGGGATCTACAGTATTATTGATCTTACATGTGTGGATATCCCCTGACTCAATGACACCAACTAACAATAATAGAAATACTTGTTAAAGAGACTGTGTTTTCTCCCACACATTTTTGGCACCTTTGTCAAGAATCAGATGATTGGAGGTGTGTGGGCTTATTTTTGGATCCTCTATTCTATTCTCATTGCTATATGTTTCTGTTTTTATGCCAGTACCTGCTGTTTTTATTTTGCACTAAGGCTCTGTAGTATAGTTATAATCAAATTTATGATATCTCCAGTTTTGCTCTTTTAGTTCAGGATTGCTTTGTTTTATGGAGGTCTTTTTTATGTTCATATGAATTTTAGTATTTTTTTCTATTTCTGTGAAGATTGTTATTGTTATTTTGATGTGGATCACATTGACCCTTTGGTAAGACGGCTATTTTTACGATATTCATTCAGTTGATTTGTGAGCATGGATTTTTCCATTTTCTAGTGTCCTTTACTATTTATTTATTGGCCATACTGGGGGTTGAACCCAGGGCCTTGTGCTTGCATACTTTGCAAGTGCTGGACCACTGAACTGTACCCTCAGGCCATTTTTTTTGCTGTTGTTGTTGTTTTTTTTACTTTTTGAGACAGGGTCTCGCTAAATTATGCATACTGCCTCTGGTCTTAAACTTGTGATCTTCCTGCCTCTGCCTCCTGAGTTGCTGGGATTACAGGCATGTGCCCCCACACTTGGCTCAATTTCTTTCTTTAAGTGCTTTATAGTTTACATTGTAGAGGTCTTTAACATATTTGGTTAAGTTTATGCCTAAATTTATTTATTTATTTTTGTTGAGGTTACTGTGAAGGGGATCGTTTTTCTTACTTCACTTTCAATGCATTTGTTATTGATGTATAGAAAAGTTACTAATTTTTGTAAGTTGATTTTGTATTTTGCTTGTTCTATTGGAGATGTTTTCCTATATTTTATTTTATTTTACTTTATTTATTAACCTTGTCATTTTTAAGATTCTTTTAGACTATCTCTCATGAATTTCTCATCCAATGATGGAACTATCTTCTTTACTTCATTTATCTGTCTCTTTTTTGAGGTAATTGATAATTATTAAAATTAGAATTTTGAATTCTTTGGCTGTTCAACCACTTTCGATTTGTTTGAAGAGTTACAATCTTCTGGAAGAGTTATATTGCCTTGCTTCTTTTTCACATTTCTTGTGTTTTCTATGTGCAATTTGTACCTCTGTTGGGTGGTTATCTCTTGTGGTTTTACATGGGGGCATTTTTAGTGAATAGCCATCTCTTAAAAGTTTCAATCCCCAGTACAACTCAGAGGAGAGATATAATGCTGTGGTAATGAGCACTCAAAAACAAACCAAATATTTAAACATAGTAAAATAAAAAATAAAAAACAATAGCAATACCCCCAGTAAGAATAGAAAAAGAAGCTAACATAATTATGGGATAAATTAGGCACTAACAAATTAGTGAAGGTAATATGTTAATAATTAAGTAATAAAAAAAGAGAATGGGTTAAGGAAATAGGATAAGAGAACCAAAAGTAAAGAAAGAGCAAAAGTATATGGCATCAAAGTATGAAAAGTACTAGCGAGGGAGAACAAAATAAAACACATGTGGAATGATACAAAACAATTTCTAAAAAAGGCTAGACAATATCTCTCACTTGTTAAGGAAATGAAAGATAGAGATACTTTACTTTTTTCCTCAGTCTTGTTTCCTTGGTGTGGGCGCCTGGAGAAAGTAAGTCATTTTCTGTCTGAAGTCCAAAAAGTCAGACCAGAAAGGACTGTTTGGAGTCTGACACCCACCATGACTTTCCTCCAGAAGAGCAAAAGCTACCATTACTGATGTTGGACAGAAATCCTGCAGTGGTCTCCATTTACAGATCCATGATGTGGTGAGTGTGGGAGCTGCCCCAAAGCTTCTCCCACCAGCTAAGCCCATGGACTGTCCAGTTGGATGACTCCTTGCATCAGAGGTGCTGGTCCAGTGCTGGTGTGAGTAAGGAAAATGGGAAAACAGTGGCTGCAATGTCTCTGGGGTCCTGAGAGTGTAGAACGCAGTCAACCCAAAGCAAGCTGTAGTGGTGTGTGGAGGGAGCAGACCTGAATCAAATCATCTTGTGTGCCTAATCACTGCTCTCTGCCCCAGCCTCCATTCTCATTTACACATAGTACTTCTCACTTCTCTTCCCAGAGGTTGAGTTGCAGTTCTCAAATGAATGCACCTATGCTTCCTCTGGAGTACAGTTCACACTGCTTACCACACAGACCTATGTTCTTGGACTCTTATCCAAGTTATACCAGTTTATTGTGCTCAAACTGATTCTTGGGGGTAGTTTCTTGCTTAGCCAGTGGAGAGGGAAGGCCTTTGGAACTTAAAGATATAAAAATGCAGGAGTTTCTGCTTCACCTCCAGCTAAAAGGTTTGATGGTAACATCTCTCTTAAGATGATTCCTCACCATAGCACCCGTAAGCAAGCGAGGAAGTGCAAAAGGCCCATTCTCCAGCATCTGCTTGCTGCATGGACCACAGATCTCCTGTCTTAAACTATGTTGTTGCAGAGTGCCAAATTGTACATCTGTGGTATTTTCTGTGTCCCTTTCTCCTTTGTTTAAAGCCCTATCAAAGAATATTTTTTCCCCTTCACAACTTTGTTGCCAGGAGCCTAGTGTTAGAGTTCTTTGTTTCTTTTACAAATCTAAAGTTCTATATTTCTGGATTTCACCTGATCTCTGTCTACTATTTATTGTCATGCTCCCCTGCTTTTCTCTGCAGCTACACATCTGATGCTTTGTTTCAGATTCACATAGGGAAGTGCTGAGTTTCTCTAATCAGCCATATTTGGAAGCTCTCCTTAGTATTTTTGACTACTAATTTGTAATCATAATATTTTTGCTGATAGAGTTATTCAGTTATGTAACATAAGAATAGAATGCTTTGTTATGTCAGTTAACTCTCTGCCCATTTATTTCTAGTTTAATTTTCTATTAAATTCTTCAGTATACCCTTAAATCCAGTTGTATTCAACTGTTTTCTAACACATTGTACTCTGTTGCTTTTGCCTATGCTACATGCTTACTCTGGATTTCCCTTCTCTGTCCATCAAAGTCTTGCCTATACTCCAAAATCCAGCTCAAATACCAATCCTTTGTTTAGTTTATTCCAGTTCCCTAAGGTAGAATTTAAGATATTCCCCCCTTGAATTCATGAGAACTTTGCTCAGGAAATTAATACCAGAATATTCATTTAATTATATTTTATATTATACTTAGTAATTTACATTAGAATTTGTCTGTTAATTCGGATTTATTGAAGGTAATGACTGTGTCTCTTTTCATGTCAGTATCTTTTCTATATTCAATATGCATTTAGTCTCTTGCTTGCAAATAATGGAGGAGAGCATTGTAACTCTAGAAATCCTGTGAACTAGTAGAGAAACAGATTGAACAATCAGGGAAAGACCCAATCCCATGGTCTGAAGAAGTGGGTCAGGAATACAGCCCAGCAAAGGGCACAGGGTATGGGTGACACTCATGGTGACACAATTACTTGGGAATCATAATTGGGTGTATAAATTCTATAAGGAGACTAGGATTGGGACAGGATCTTGGGCCAGAATGGATGACTAAATATTAAAACCCACCAAACTGAGGAGAAAAGCAATGGGTAAATGTCCAGGTTCAGTTAGGTACTGAACTGTTGGGGGAACTGGAGTTTTATTGAGGCTATTGATGGGTCAAATCAATGAATGCTGCCAATGAAGGTCAGTGTATAGGATTTTAAGTAAAGGGATGATAATTACCGAAGTGTTGCCAAGAGACAGAGCTAGGGACAATTAGGAACAGTAAACGCTTAAAAGTAGACTATTGGAATAATTTTGGTATGAGTGATAACATCCAAGATTTAAGAGATGGCAGGAGAAATGAAGGAAAAGGATCACTATTTGCAACAAAAGAATAAACATACATGTTCACTATCCTGAAGCCAAGTATTTAAAAAAAAAGTGTTAAAGGGTAATTGCTAAATACCAACAACAGATATAGTCTGCGCTGTACCACTGTGATGTCCTATCCTGTCAGATCATGGAAGCTAAGCAGGGTCGGGCCTGGTCAGTTCTTGGATGGGAGACCACCTGAGAACACCATGTGCCACAGGCTTGGGAGAAGGACCCAGCAGCCCACTCTCAAAAAGCAATCAGCCATTGAAAACTCTATGAATAGCAGAGAAGCACTAACAATAGTGTTTCGTCATTGTACATAGGGTCACTATGAACTGGATACTGACTCGACGGCACCTAACAACAACAATTATTTTTGTTGTTAGGTGCCGTTGAGTCGGTATCCGACTCATAGCAACCCTCATAGGGTTTTCAATGGCTGACTGTTTCGGGATTGCCTTGGGAGTGGATTGCCAGGTCCTTCTCTCATTTTTGTGGTGCTGGGAATTGAACTCGGGACCTCAGAGACTGCAGCACAGTGTTCTACCAACTGAGCTAAATCCCAGCCCTACAACAATAATAGACGTTACTTAAATAGTCATGTAAGAGAGTGTTTTATAGATAGCTCATGTAAAATATTTACATGAAAATTACTATTTCACTTATTATATTGATCAGTTTTATTATGAAGTTTGAGAATACACAATTATCTGACTCAAAGTACATTGGGAGGCAGAGCAGTGGTTCTGAGTCAAGCTGTCCAGTTCATACCTTAGATATGCTTCTGACTGACTTTAGGACTTTGGGGAAAGTTGCTTACCTTCATTAGTCTCAGATCTCAGTGTGTTATTGTGCCAGATTGAAGTGTATTTTTGTTTGTTTGTTTTTGCAGTACTGGAGACTGAACCCAGGGTTTCGTGCTTTCTAGTTGTACACTTTAAAATAGTTATTATGCCCTCAAAATAAATTTAAATAATTCTAAATAAAAACAAATACCTACCATTAAAGAGGATTTTAGGATGTGGTAGTGATATTGTTGTTGTGTTAGGTGCCCTCGAGTCAGTGTCTGACCCATAGCGACACTATATACAACAGGCTAAATACTACTGTCAGTGCTTCTCTGCTATTCATAGGATTTTCAATGGCAGATTGTTTTTTGGGAATGGGTTGCCAGGTCCTTCTCCCAAGTCTACAGTATCTGGTATTCCTACGCATTCTCCCACCAAGTACTAACCAGGCCTGACCCTGCTTAGCTTCTGATACCTGACAGGATTGAATGCCTCCGTGCTATAGCTGCAGGCGTGGTAGGGATGGTAGTAGAGTATTAATTATTTGGATAATAGTTTGATGTTCCACTTCAGTTTCTGCCCAAAACCAAAAATTGTTAAGAAGAATTTTTTTTAAAGTACTAGTTATTTATTTTACTTGTTGCTCTTTAGTTTTATCACCTGGGTGAAGTCAGGATGTGTTGAGACATTTCCTTTTGGGTGCTATGTTCCCACACAGTTGATGCAATAGAAAAATAGCACACAGGCAAAGGAAATGACACAATTTTGTTATTGCAAAGATAATTTTTGGTTGACTATATGATGTGCCAGAAATTAGACCTTGTATCCCAACATCTTACGGCTATCTCTCTGACATCGAATATTTCTTGGTTAGAATGTTAGAGCCATCAAAATATCTTGAAGACTTCATTCTTTGCAACTTTCATGTGTGGAAACCCTTTGTTTGGAGTCTCGTGTTATGCTGATTTAATTCAAAAGGGCAAATGCAGAGGAAATAATTTAACTGAAGGGCCCAGACAAAGAAAATCTGTGAAGAGAGTGAATTTTTCTTACTGCTCCATTTCTTCACCTTTTCTCATTCTTCTACATCTACCATATCTACATTGTGACCTTTATCTCTGTGGAGATATGATTAAATGTTTTAATTGGAATGGTTGATGGTGAGACATCATATTTATATCTTAACAAATCAATGTGAGGGAAAACAGACCAGAAGAATGCAAAAACCAATGAGGGTTGATCAGTTGGGAGGCAAAATTATGAGAGGTAATGAGAGGTAAAATGATGCATTGATGATAGGAAAAATTATGTTTGCTCTAAAAGACCATGGGCTAGGATTTAGCTCAGCTGGTAGAGTGCTGTGCTGCAGTCTCTGAGGTCCTGAGTTCAATTCCCAGCACTGCAAAAATGGGAGAAGGGCCTGGTAATCCACTCCCAAGGCAACCCAGAAACAGTCAGCCATTGAAAACCCTATAAGGGTCACTAAGAGTTGGATAACAACTCAAAGGCATGTAACAACAACAACAACAACTGAAATACCATCCTCACTTTAAATTTATAGATTTGTTCTGTGCTATTATTTATTCAACCTGACTTATTTTGTACGTACTGTAAGTAATATAGCCATATTTATATGCAAATTAACTTAAAGCAAAATTTCTCAGAAAACACTAAATATCATCCTTATTACATAATAAATACACACTAAGCTCTTGAAATGGGAGAAGGACCTGGCAATCCACTCCCAAAACAATCAGCCATTGAAAACCCTATAAGGGTCGCTATGAGTTGGACACGACTCGACAGCACCTGACAACAACAACAACAAGCTTTTAAAAATGTTCCAAATTGTTCCAAATTTGGAAATGGAAAATGTTCCAAGTATTTCCAAATTTAACAGTTGGTCTCATGGATGTTGTTGTTGTTGTTGTTGTTATGTGCTGTCGAGTCGGTATCTGACTCATAGTGACTCTCATAGGGTTTTCAATGGCTGACTGTTTCGGGATTGCCTTGGGAGTGGATTGCCATGCCCTTCTCCCATTTTTTGTGGTGCTGGGAATTGAACTCAGGACCTCAGAGATAGCAGCGCAGCGCTCTACCAACTGAGCTAAATCCCAGCCCTTCATGGATGTATTTGCTTATTTAAGGAAGGCCAGTTAATATGACTATTCAAATTTACACACCTAGCACTAAACCAACAAATGAAGATAGGGAAGATTTCAACCAGCATCATCAATCTGAAATAAATCAAACATGCAATCATGATGTACTGATAATTAATGGTGACTGGAACACTAAAGTTGGAAACAAAGAAGAAATCTCAGTAGTTGGAAAATATGGCCTTGGTGACAGAAATGATGCTGGAGATTGCATGATCAAATTTTGTCAGACCAATGATCTTTTCATACCAAATACATTTTTTTCACCAACATAAACAGCAACTACACACATGGACATCACTAGGTGGAACATACAGGAACCATATTGACTACATTTGTGGAAATAAATGATGGAAAAGCTACATATCAAATGTCAGAACAAGACCAAGTGCTGATTGTGGATCAGACCATCAATTGCTCATCTGCAAGATCAAACTGAAACTGAAGAAAATTAGAACAAGTGCACAAGAGCCAAAATATGATCTTGAATATATCCCACCTGAGTTCAGAAGACCACCTCAAGAACAGGTTTAATGCCTTAGATGCAAATGATAGAAGACCACACAAGTTGTAGCATGACATCAAATATATCATTCATGAGAAAAGCAAAAGGTTATTAAAAAGACAGGAAAAAAAGAAAAGACCACATTACATGTCAAAAAAGACTCTGAAACTTGAACATCAAGAAGTTAAAGTAAAAGGAAGACATGATGAAGTTAAGGAATTAAACAGAAGATTTCAAAGGAAAGCTCAAGAAGACAAAATCAAAATAGAGAAAATCATCAGGGAATACTTTGAGAAATGGTATTCCCAAAAATATGAAAATTCAGAAGAAATGGATAAATTTATTAACACATATGATTCACCAAAACTAACCCCAGAATACATAAGTAAACTAAACAAACCCATCACACATGCTGAAATAAAAAAGATAATAAAAAGTCTCCCAACAAAGAAGAGCCCATGTCCGGATGAGTTCACAGCAGAATTTTACCAAACTTTCAATGAAGACATAATACCTGTCTTCCTCAAATTATTTCAGAAAGTAGAAAAAGAGGAAACACTCCCAAATGCATTCTACAAAGCTACCATCACCCTGATACCTAAACCAGGAAAGGATACATCTAAGATAGGGAATTATAGACCCATTTCCCTTATGAATATAGATGCAAAAATCCTTAACAAAATCCTGGCAAACTGAATTCAGCAACATATTAAAAAGATTGTTCACCACAACCACGTAGGATGTATTCCATAGATGCAAGACTGGTTCAACATATGAAAATCAATTAATGTAATCAACACATCAAGAGACTTGCAAATAAAAATCACATGGTCACCTCAATTGATGCTGAAAAGGCCTTTGACAAAGTGCAACCCCTTTTCATGATGAAAAACCCTGGAGAAGATAGGCATAATAGGCAAATACCTTAACATCATAAAAGCCATCTATGACAGACCTAGAGCCAACATTATATTAAATGGAGAAAAATTAAAACCATTTCCTCTATGATCTGAAACAAGACAAGGATGTCCACTCTCTCCTATTCTATTTAACACTGTGATTGAAGTCCTCACCAGAGCATTTAGACTAGAGAAAGAAATCAAAGGGATACAGATTGGCAATGAGGAGTTAAAACTGTTCTTATTTTCAGATGACATGTTACTTTACCTAAAGGACCCCAAAGCCTCATCTAGAAAACTCTTAGACCTAATTAACTCCTTTAGAAAAATGACAGGATATAAAATTAACACTCAAAAATCAGTATATTTCCTTTACGCCAACTGTAAGTGGGAAGAGAAGGAAATTACATATATAATACCTTTCACAATAGCCCAAAAGAAAATTAAATACCTAAGAATCAATCTAACCAATGACCCACAGAGCTCTACAAGGAAAATTTCAAAACATTAAAGAAAGAAATCACAAAGAATACTAAAAAGTCGAAGGACTTTCTCTGCTCCTGGATTGGGAGAATCAATATAGTAAAAATGGCTTTCCTACCAAAAGTAATCTATAGATTTAATGCAATTCCCATTAAAATCCCAATGACAAATTTTATGGAAATAGGAAAAATGATCCAAAAATTCATATGGAAACAGGAAAGACCACATATAGTCCAAATATTCTTAAGCTGCAAAACTAGTGAGGTGGAATCACAATCCCTGACTTTAATCTATACTACGGGGCAGTAGTAGCAAAGCCAGCTTGGTACTGGGACAAAAATAGAACTGAAGACCAGTGGAACAGAATAGAGGACCCAGAGATACATCAATGCATCTATAGCAACCTGATTTTTGACAAAGGAGCACAGCAAGTACATTGGAAAAAGGATAGACTTTTCAATAAAAGGTTCTGGGAAACATGAATATCTACTTGCAGAAAAATGAAAACTGACCCACATCTCTCAATATGCACAAGAGTTGGCTTTAAATGGATAAAAGACCTCAACATAAAACAAGAAACCTCAAAATTAATAGAAGAAAGGATAGGAAATATGCTCCAACATATAGGCAAAAGAATGCATTTCCTTAATAGGAAATGAAAGGCATATATGGAAATGTCACAATGAAATGCATGTCAGAATGGAACACATTAAGTTGTACATTAAAATTTTCCAATAAAAATAAAAGAAGACAAAATAAAATATTTTATTGACATGTGAACAGAGGTGGAGACAGAAAACCAAAAGGGAAGAACATGCTCTTTTTTTCAGGCTTAAGAAATTGAAGAAAAATATCAAACTTCAAATGGCAATAGCCAAAGATCGTACAGGGAAAATATTAAGTGACGTAGGAAACATCCAAAGAAATTGAAAGAAATACACAGAATCATTGTAAAAAAATTGGTGATGACCAATCATTTCAAGAGGTTGCATATGGTGCGGAACCAATGGTATTGAAAGATGAAATAGAAGTTGCCTTGAAAGAATTGGTGAAACACAAGGCTCCAGGAATTGATGGGATACCAATAGAGATGTTTCAACAAACAGATGCATCACTGGATGTACTAATATGTTTATGCCAAAGATTTTGAAAATTGCTACCTGGCCAACTGACTAGAAGAGATCTGTATTTGTGCTTATTCCCAAGAAAGAGATCCAACTGAATGTGGAAACTATTAAATAATATAACTAATATCACAACCAAGCAAAATTTTACTAGCGATCATTCAAAAGTGAGTGTGGCAGTACATAGATAGGGAACTGCCAAAAAATCAAGCCTGATTCAGAAGAGGGCAAGGAACCAGGGACATCATTGCTGATGTCAGATGGATATTACCAAAAAGCAGAGATTATCAGAAAGATGTCTATGTTATCAACTATGCAAAGTCATTTGACTGTGTGCATCATAACAAATTAGGAATAACACTGCCAAGAATGGGAATATCAGAGCACTTAATTGTACTCATTAGGAATCTGTACATGGACCACAAGGCAGTCATTTGTACAGAGCAAGGCAACACTGCTTGGTGTAAAGTCAAGAAAGGTGTGTGTCAGGGATTTATCCTTTAACCATTTCTCTTTAATTTCTATGATGAGCAAATAATCCTAGAAGCTGGACTTCATGAAGAAGAACATGGCATCAGAATGGAGGAAGACTCATTAACAACCTGCATTATGCAGATAACAAAACCATGCTTACTGAATGTGAAGAGGATTTGAAACATTTACTGAGGAAGATCAAAGAACATAGCCTTTTGTACAGATTGTGACTAAACATCAACAAAACAAAACTCCTTACAACTGAGTCAGTGAGCAACTTCATGATAAATGGAAAAAAATTTGAGGTTGTTGATGGTTTTGCTTTATTTGGTTCTACAATCAACACCTGTGGAAGCAGCAGTCAAGAAGGCAAAAGATGCATTGCTTTGTGAAAAGCTGTGGCAAAAGATGTCGTTAAAGCATTGAAAAGTAAAGATGTCACATTGAAGATGAATGTACACCTGACTCATGGCATGGTATTTTCAGTTACATTATATGGTTGTAAAAGATAGACATTGAACAAGGAAGACAGGAGAAGAATTGGTGCTTTTGAATTATGGTATTAGAGATGAATATTGAATATACCATGGACTGCCAAAAGAACCAATAGATCTGTCCTAGAAGAAGTGCAACCAGGGTGCTCCTTGGAAGCAAGGATGACTAGACTGTGTCTTAGATATTTTGGACATGTAGTCAGGAGGGACCAATCCCTGGAGAAGGACATCATGTTTGGGAGAGTGGCAGGTAAACAAAAAAGGAAAACCCTTAATTAGATGGATTTACACAGTGTCTGCAACAATGGGTTTAAACATAAATAAGATCATGTGCCTGGCACAGAATTGGGCAGTGTTTCATTCTGTTGTACATAGGGTAGCTATGAGTTGGAGCTGACTTTATAGCATCTAACAACAGCAACAATAGCAGCAGCATGGTTTTCTTTTTCTATAGTTTAAAAGTACACTTGTTGATACCTAACAAAATATGCTCTCCTTTTTCTTTTCAACTTTGAATTTTTCTTAATTATTATTATATATTTATTTGTAAATAATTTTTAACTTATTTAATTTATCAGATTTTATCAAGTCTTACTTTTATTTCTCTAACAAATAACATTCTATTGGGATTTTAATATGAATGCCGTTTTATTCATAGATTTCCTTTTTGAGGAAGAAGCGACATCATCAGAATATTGAGATTTTTTTCATTCAAAAACATGGTATATCTCCATTATTTAAGTCTTCTTTATTTCTATCATGAAATTTTATATTTTATTGTAAGATCTAAGAAAGAATGTATCTGATGTAATAAAACTGAAAGTCAAGGTTGCCAAATGCTTCCCTCCTCTAAGAGAGAATGTATCTGATGTTTTAAAACTGGAAGTTAGGGTTTCAAATATTTCTCTGCTGATAAATTCTTTACTTTGAGAGTTTTCAAGGAAACTATATCATCAAGAGTTAGAGCAAATGAAAATCAAGATCCTTGATACATATCAGTGGAGTCAAAGCTGGGCATTCCTCATGTTGGTCTATGATTAAGCTGGCCTAGATGTGTTGCTTTAACCTCACATTTAACTACTACATATTTATACCCCAAAGCAAACTTATTCCATGTTTGACATATGTTTGCTGAGCATTGTTCTAGGCATTAGGAGTATAGCAGATTTTTAATAAGAGATTAAAAAGTGTTTACTCTTGTGGAGCTTACATTTTAGTAGATTTAAGTTTGTGCTATCATTTCCCTCTGTCCATCAGTGAGGTATAAGAAATCAAAGCAATGACAATCTACCCAATTTGACACATGGAATAGAAGACAGAAAAAAAAGATCTTAATTCCCAGTGGACATGCCCAGTAGTGTCATAGACAAATGAAAAGTATTGCCCTTTGAGTTGGAAGCTGACTTCACACACACACACACACACACACACACACACACACACACACACACACGCATACACACACAGTACATATGTTTATAAACTTATAGATGGATAGATAGATAAATATGTAGATAGATAGATGACATTAATATGTCACTTATAGAATGTTATATTCTATATATCCTACTAAATACATTGCACATATTATCTACTATAATTTTTAGAGGTAGAAATTATCTTTTGTGTACAGAGGAAGAAACAGTTTTCACATTGTGAGTAGAAAGATTCAAATTTATTTACTCGAGCTCAAATATTATGCTCTTTTCTCCCCATAATTCTGCCTCTAATTAATCATTTATCAGTTCAACCATTATTTAACAAGATTTCATTGGATATTACTAATGTTATAAAACATGTTAGGTACTAGAAATAAAATAATGAGTAGACTTGGGGAGCTGTTGTTTCAGTAACAGTGATATATGAACAAAAGTTATAGTGTGGGGCATCAAGTACAATTATAGGATCATGTACAGAATGCATCATGGAGAAGTCCAGAATTAGAGAAACAGGCTTCCTTTTTCCTTACCTCCTCTTGTTTGTTTTGGCAATGGCTTTGTGAAAATGCACAAACTTCTGTGGGATGAGGAGAGATTAAGACCTTTGTGAGGGAGCAGTCATGAAAGTGGGAGTATTTTAGTTATTTTAGTCAGTGGAAAAAAGTACATTTTCTTCTCAAACAATGCTGTATCTATAATTTCAAGCTCTGGAGTCAATTCAATAAGTATTTGTTGAGTGCTTACTATGTGCCAGGAATTGTTCTTGATGCTTAGGATATATTAGTGAACTAGAGAGACAGAAAATAAACAATTAAAAACAAGCAAACAATATGTAATTAGGACAGTGAATAGGACTGTCCAAATAGAGAAGTAGTAGTAGTAGTAGTAGTAGTACAACAACAATAACAACAACAAAACAACACAATATATAACAGGTAGGGGGGCTGCCCATTCTGGAATGGGAATGTTGGGTGGATTGGGGTTTTTATTAGGATTATCATTGTAAAGGTGATACTTGACTAAAACTGTAAAAGTTGCAATGTAGCTGGATAAATCGGATATCTGGTTGTGGATATGGGGGGTATATTCTGAGCGAAAGGAAAAGCCAAGGTAAAAATTCTGAACTGGAACAAACCTGGATGTATTTGAGGAGCAGCAGTGAAGTCAGTCTCATCAGAATTGATCAAGTAAAGGGAAGAGTAGTTAGGAAGTAGGCCAAACTGTTCATAAAGAGCCAGATAGTCTAAGCTTCTTGAGGCTATTTTAAGGACCTTGGCTTTTTTTTTTCTGAGTGAAATGGGGAAATAATGCAGTATGACTTGAAGGAAGAGTAAGTGGAAAGCTCTGGCAATAATTCAGGCAAGAGATTATGGTAGCCTGGATGTAGGTGATAACAATGGTGGTGATGAGAGATCAGACCTTAGATATATTTTGGAAGTGGAGCTCATAGGATTTCCTGATTGACTGAAAGTGGGATGTAAAAGAAGAGTAGATAAGAATGAGTCCTGTTTTTAGCCAGAGCTATTGTTAGGATAGAGTTTTATCAACAGATTTGGGAAGAGCTACAGGTAGAATAATCTTGGAGAGCACAAACTGCTTTCGAAATGTCTATTTGCTACTCAAGAAGAGATGCTTAGTAGATGCTTGTATATATGACTCTGGAGTTCAAGAGAGAGCTCAAATTTGTAGATAAATGTTTAGGAGCTGATAGTATGCAAATAATATTTAAAGGAATGAGCCTAGAGGAATGAGATCATATCATGTATAAATAATCATGTTTACATTATGGCCAAATCTATTTGAAGAAATTGAATAGGAGAACAAAACATTTGAACTACTTAATTTACCATAAATGCAGACATATGATAGAATTTAGAAGAACAATATTTCATCATTGACAAAGTTCTCACATACAGCAGTACTCTTTAG
>VMDO01014885.1:0-53017 GCA_007922755.1 Pedetes capensis | reverse complement strand
AACAAACATAGGCATGCCTGATTAAATAAAAACTCAGACTCAGTATAGAAAACAAATCACTTGTACAGAATATGTAAGTCAAAAATGTGATTACCAAAATAACTGTGGTATGCCTGTCTAAGCTAGGATTTTAGAAAAGCTTGCTTCCCTTATCTGCTGGTAAGTGTAAAATCAATTGATTTCAAGTTTTGGCCACTTTAATGTTTATTTAAATCCATAGTAAAATGAGGCAGCTGATAGGTTTTCTGTTTTGTTTTGATTTTATATATTTTTGGCTAATATTTTCTTGTTTTCCTTCCCTATCTTAGATACTTTTATAAGTACCCCTTTGTTGATTCATGTTAAGCAATTAATATCCTCCATAATTTTATATAAATATCGTGACTTAAGGGCTTTAAACATACCTGTTAAGATTATATATTGCACCTGTTAAGACTATATTATATATAATAAAAATCAACAGAGAAAGGAAACTCTTTGAGCAGGCAGGTGGTGCTACTGTGGCTTAAAATAATATATTTTGCATATTAGTCCTTTTGGATTGTGTTGTGGTTTGGATCTTAAATGTGTCCCAAAGGCCATGAATTTAAGATTTGGTCACCAGGTTGTGGTGCTACTGAAAAGTAGTGGAACCTCTAAGAGTCAGGGCCCAGTGGGAGGAAGTTACGTCACAGAAGAAGTGCTCACGAAGGGGACACTCAGACCCTGGCCCCTTCTCTCTCCTTTTGCCTCCTGGCCACCATGAGATGAGGAATCTTCTCTGCCACATATTCCTTGCCAGCACAAGAGTAATGGAGCACCTGAGCACAGACAGAGATGTGGGAGACCTCTGCAACCATGAGCAAATGTAAATCCTAGGTTAATTACTCTTAGGCATTTTGTCACAGAGAAGGAAAGCTAACACAAGGTGGCCATAGCTACATGGTGCAGTCAATGGGTTTCTTTCTTCAATTACTACTATTTCACTACCTATTCTCTAGAACAGAAGAGGGACTTGTGCATTAGGTAACCACTCTGTGACAACGCGAAGTGCCTGTCACAAGAATATGTCATGAAGCAGATTGCAGATGCACGGCAACTGCATTTCCCTCCTCATCAATCAGGGCCTTTGTGGTCTATTCTGAATGGCTCCACTAGATTCCATCTCTTTTCTACATCTTGCATTAAATTGCTCATTTGCAAAAGCCATTAACTAGGCAGCATTTTCAATTTTTTTGCAGAATAAAGTGTGGCATACTGTTTCTTTTGCCTATGACAACATTCCTCTCATTTCTAATGATGGAACAATAGCAGTACGTGTACAGAGCTCTTACCATGTTTAGTGCAGTGTTCTAGTTCTTCACATGTACAGGTGCTAACCTTTTAAAATGCCTCTGATATAGCTGTAAATACCGTTCCAGTTCTACAGATGAGAAAATGAAGTAATTTGCCCAGGGTCACTCAAGGAGCAATGGCAGGATTTAAATCAACAAGTCCAACTCCAGAGTCTACGTTTTTTTCCTACCACTCTAAACCCCTACTTACCCTTAAAAACTCTGCTCAGGTGTCATCTTCCCTATGAAAGCAGAGTTAGTTTCTCCTGTTGTGTTTCCTCAGTATCATATAATTCCTCTATTAACATTTAGAATATTATAATGTAAATGCGTTCTTATGGCACTTTTGGTAAGGCTTTGGAAGAAATCAGGGCAATTATTTTTGGATTCTTAATACAGAGAATTCAGCATTTATCAGTTACTTAATGAAAATATATTGAGGTAATATATATATACATATATATAAATTTAATCAGTATATACATACTGATGAAACTTTTTCTTTCACATATATTTACTTTATATTTTAGTTCTCCTTTCCTTCAGCCTTTTATAAAAGGAAAATTATTTAATTCATACACATACTTAAAGTACAATTTTGATCAGTTTACTTCAAAAGAAAATTCTTTATTTTAAATATGTATGCTGAAACATTGGTTGGATTGTTAAACAAGATTTATTTCTCAGAATGAATGCAACCAAAGGAACAGATTTCTAATTTAATAACATAAGCCAATGGGAAAAATATATATATTAGCAACATACACATATTATATGTATGTGTATCTATATCTATATCTATATCTATATCTATATCTATCCATCTATCCATATAGACTTTATAGGAAATTGGTCAAAAAGGCATTTATTCTACAAAATAGTAGATGCTTGACTTTCCTCTCAGAAATACTCACAACTCTATATATAGCCAAGCCGGTTACAGGACTTCTAACATGCCAAAATTTTTATCTGTAGCCTGTTCTATTCCTGCTTAAAATAATGCACATTCTCAAACTATCAGTTAAAATGGTTACTTCATTTATTTTCCCACTGTTCATTTATTTAACCATCACTTTTCCTAAAATAAATACTAGGATCCATTTCCTAGAGTCACTGAAATAAATGAGTCATTAGTTTCTATAGAGTAGAGAGTGTCTCTGTGCTTTGTTTTTACAAAATATCATCATCTTCCAAAGTTCTGTGGTGGTCCCTATAGTGGTCCCTTATAATTTAAAAGAACAGCAGTAATAATAAAAAGATATATGACAAAGTCAATAAACAATAAAAACAACTTGACCTAACTCTACACAATAATAATGACAAACCAGTAAGGAGGCTAAAGAGGTCCATGATAGAGAAGCTTGATTTGGTTGACTACCTTCTGACCTGAGCATAAACTAATGCTCCTCTCAGTTTTTACTTGAATATGGCTCCACAGCAGCCACCCTATTGCAAGGAGCAGAATTGTCCTAAAGAATTAGAGCTAACCTAATCCTCCAAGTCCTTGGAGAATAAAAATCTCACATCTAAAGTGGTTTTTCTTTTTGTTGTTGTTGCTGTACTTAGGGATCCAACCTAGGGCCTAACACATACTTTTCAAGTGCTCTACCACTCAGTTGTACCCTCGGGCCTTTGTAAATTTTTTTCTTTTAAGATAGGGTCTTGCTAAATTATGCAGGTTGCTTCTGGCCTTGAACTCTTGATCTTCTTGCCTCAGCCTCCCAAATTGCTGGGATTACAGGTATGGGCCATTGCACATGGCTATATCTGAAGTTCTTAGATACCATATGCTTTAATCAGTTGGACTATTAGTGCTAATTTTTTTTCCCCAGTGCTCAGGATCCAACTCAGGCATTGCACATGCTGGGTAAGCACTGTACCACTGAGCCACACCTCCAGGACTGAGAGCTTCTATGATGTACTAAATGTTTCTTTTCTTTGAGTTTTTATTGACATGATTGCTTGGAATTCCCCTTCCTTATCTCTGCATCTTTGCATCTGTACTGTTTATATTTTAACACTTTCTGTATTGTTGATGTTTTCACATTTTAAAACTTTCCTGGGTAAAAAGAAACTACAGCTGCCTGGGACAACCCAACTCTTAGAGACAGCCAAGAGCACAGAGGGACACCTGTAATACACCAACTCAGCAATCCAGAGCCAGACCTCCTCCTCTTGGCCATGTACCTTAAGAGGCAGTGCTCCTCTGTCTTCATTCCAAGGCCAGGTGCCAGGTAGCCAGTGACCACCTCCACAGCTTACAGTCCACTGAAATTATTGCCACAATTTTAGCACAAAAACCATATTCAAACCATAGCAGATGGGGTATATGGATGGGGATTTTGGTAAGATGAGCAGAGTGGCAAAGAGATGGATAAAATCTAGAGAGAGACTTGAATAAAAATTAAGGACTAAAATCTCTCTCCTATATATGGTCATATTTCTTAAACTCAACGTTAACAGATTTTCTGCAGGAAAGAAGACTTTAGACAAAACACTGTATCTTCTGAATCAAAGAGAATCTTAGAACAGTATAAGCTCTTATTAGCCCTACAATTAAAAAAAAAGCAAACAGCATCATCATCATCATCATCATCAACAACAACAACAAAAACAATCTACTGAACTCTGCTTCATGCAGTATTTTGTCCCTCTCCATCACTGCTTGGAAGACCTTTGGGGAAAAGCTAATGTATACACACAATGGAAAGCCATTGAGACACCGGGGATGCATCTTAGAATAACCAGTCCAATATCATTATAAATGATGGACTGAAAGAAATATGGCTAGAGATGGCTGGGGAATAAGTTATGACAATAGTATGTAGGATATGTGGAGGAGAGTGAGTTCTAATTCACATTTATTAGAGTGAAGTTTGTGGGAGAAGGACCTAGCAGCCCACTCCTGAAAATAATCAGCCATTGAAAATCCTACGAAGAGCAGAGAAGCACTGACTGTGTCGGGCATGGCACAGAGTTTGGGAGTGTTTTGTTCTGTTGTACATAGGGTTGCTATGAGTCAGACCCAACTCCATGGCATCTAACAACAAGAGTGAAGTTAATTGTTATTTAACACTATTAAACCATGTGTGTCCACAGAAGTCAAGAAAATACCTTTTCAACATCAACTGCAAGTACCCAAAAATGTTTCAGAGAAAAAGAAGGGAGGCTGGGGCCCTTTTGTGGATGTTGGGGTGAGCCTTTGAGAAAATCCTGGTTCTCCCACTTTGATGTGTCTGTGGAGAAACCACCTTTGGACTTATTTCTATGCCAATATAGCTCCCTTATGAATATCTCATAAATCTGAGATCTCAGTATTACCTTATATAAAAAAAAACACAGTGCAGGCCATTGGTAAGAGGCTAGTGGGCCTGGGACTGGCTGCAAAGCCCCTGTTGTGTAGGAAGACCAGGCAGGCCTCCTGCTGTGCACAGCTGCCTGGGGAGGTGGATTCACCTGCCTTACCAGGGAAGGCACCTTTCCTGGGAATCGCCATGCAGGGCTCTTTTCTCCACCTTTCTTGTTCAATTCCTGCATTACCATCTTGAGGTGGGTGACACAGCTCTCATTATGTGAATAAGGAACAGCCTCACAGGTCATCTTCCTGGTCTCATTTAATCCTCACAACAATCCTTTAAGATACCCTTTCTTATTGTTATATTTCCGTTAAGGTTGAACAGCAAATGGCAGAGCCAGGATTCAAATCCAAGTTTCTTCCACTTCACAGCCAAGATTTTTCTTGACCGCCTCTCTATCTGAACAACAAAGTCTAGGGAAAGTGCAGCAATCAAAGTTTTAAAAATCCTTTGTAGGCTTTATTTAAAGTGAAGCTATAGTAAATAGTGTTGTATCTAGATATCTGGATCTCACTGTCTACTCTTCTCCTTTCTCCTTCCCTCCCTTGTTCCTTCCACATTCTCCCTCTCCCCAGCTGATAACCCCATGAGGAAACAGCCTGAGCAAGGAAGGAACCAGCACTACATAAGCATCGAGGTGCTCACAGACTGATGCACCACAAACCTGGGTGTTTCTTTTGGGGGTGGAGGCTGTTGCAGGCTGCTGAAGTTAAAGGGCAGGAGAAAGGCAGGTAAAGGAATCACACTTGGCCAAGAACGCAATACTTAGCACAGAGGAGATGTTTGATAAATGCTTCCCAAATTGAATTTAATGTTCTTGCCATTGAGGAAAACTTTCCTCTTGCTGGGAACAGTGACAGCTCAGTAACTTTATACAATGAAACAGGCAAAATCTGAAACTCTATCTCATTCATTTCAAGACTTAAGGTATGGCCATTTAAAGTGGCTTTTGAAAGTACTTTTAGAGTGGCTATAAAGTAAATGGCTCCATGTAATAAGGCCTGTTTTTATGTTATTAATTCACCCTTCCCAGAAAGGAATTCAGCGCTGTAAACTGACATTGGGACATGACATCTGAATAACATTGCATTGCCAGAGTAAATATTAAATCACATTATCTGCCAATCCTTAGGGAATGGCCTTGCAATGTCAACAGCATAGAAAAAGGATATGAAATCAAATTCATAGAAATTGGACTTACATGTTCAAAGTAAAACAAATCTCTCTCATTGTGTACAGGGATGAGATTATGATAGCAAAATAATTACACAATGAGGGCATAACATATTCTTTGAAGATGATGGAAGTGAAAATGAAAGGAATTTCATTCTGGACTTCAGTGTATGACCACATTTATGCATTCCTTCAGCAAGCCATTTTCAAACTTACTACATGGTACACACTGTGTGAGGTTTTGGGAAGCCAAGAAGGGTGTGTGGGGGTGGGGGTGGTCCTTGTCATCCTGGGGATCTTGGTGGAGGGAGTGATGGCTGTTAACAGAAGCATGAACAAGGTTTCCTCCCCTAAGCTGTACTTGACTCATATCTGGAAGTACGAGAAGGAGCTTACGAGTGGCTGTGTGCGGAGAGGTAAGAGATATTCTAAGGACAGGTTGGAGGTGAGAAAAAAAAGTTCAAAGACTGATAAATATTTAGTAGGGTGGAGCTCAAGGGTATCTCAAGCAAATGGTAAGATATACAATGGAAGGGCAGACAGCAGTCAGATATAAAATAATCTTTTATGGCCGACTTTAAGAGAGGTGCAAGTAGATTAAGAATTGTCTTCCAGGTCTCATGGAGAACAAATGGGAGCCAAGGCCAGCCTAGGCAACTCTGAAGCTGCGCTATGTCTCATGCTTCAGAGTAAGCTTGGGGTGCCTCTATTTTAGAAGCAATACCCCATCCCAGACCTCCAGTTTGATTTGGATCACCCTGCTGATGTGGCGCCAGGGGGCCTTGATGAAGATCACATTCTGCTCATTCTTCTACATGTTTCATAGAGCTGGCTCAAAGGCCTCAGTTTCACAGCATCTGGGCCAGATCCAGGCTGGTAACTTCAGTGGCACTTGACCATAGCCAAGATTCAATCCCACCCCAACTTGCACACACAAGATCCCCTAGGGGCACCTGCCACCTTCCTCATCAGGGCAGCCTGCTAAAGACACTAATGCACACCTGCAACTGTCCTGTGGCTCCTGATTTCGTAGTCAGAGCTGTCGCAGGCTAAAGTGGCCTGACAGAAAATGCAGGCAGAAGCTCATCACTGCAGATGACTCATGGCCCAGCTAACCCAGTGTGCTTCCAAAATACATCGCTGAAGCTCAAACGGTGCTCCTCTTGGGAGTCTGTTTTTCTGTTTACCAGCGTGTCCAGCACTCAGAGAGGATCAGATGAACATCCCACCTCCTTCCTCACTCCAGTCACTGTCTTCACTGCTGGGTCCTTCTACCATGGGACCCCCAACTCCTGCACCATCGTGGAAATCCTGAAATACTGTCTCAGGCTACTGTTCACTGTCTGCTTTGCCACCTAACACCTATAAGAGGCAGAAACTGGCAAGATGACTCTATGCCTTTGTATTGTTGAAAAATAGCCTCTTTCTGCCGGAGATCTTCACTACTGTCCAGGGAGGGGAAACAGACCAGTGTGCCCTTAGGGAACTGGAAACCAGTTCCTAAGGAGCCATGTGGAGGCCAAGAGAAACCAGGGCATCTCTTGTGCTCTGTTACACCACAGCTATTTGGATGGTGGGGAACAGAGTTGTGCACTTCCCACACCGTCTTCCTATTTTTGTGTAGCTTTACAGTCTAATATGCCAAACGTTCCTCCCACAGGGCATCCCAAGGAAGCAACAGTTTCCTGTGGGAGCCCAGCCATATATGCCCTGCCATGGAGTCTACATAATTTTAATTTCAATTTCTTTCAAATGGAAATGAAAGTAACTGGGCTGCGTGCTATGCACTGGGAATTACTAAAAACCTCTTACACAGAGACTCCAATGAAATGTAAACCCATTGCCAAGTGCCCAGGACAGGTTTAATCTCTAGCTCTGTTATGCTGGTGGCTTCCATGGCACCAGGATGCTAGCCATCAGCTGTTTGTCTCCATTGTGCATGGCAATGGAAGGACTCATGGAGATAAGCAATGGGCTTTTGAGGATAAAATGTATTCTGAGGCCAGAAGTGGTGCCAAGTGGAAATAGTATTGTAAGGACCCTGTGGTGCTGAAGCTTTCTGCCCTCCCCCAGAGACTTCAGCACAGTGCCTGCTGAACCATGATCCATGAGGCTGAGCCAGAAAAGGAAGGAGGTGGAAAGGTCCCCTCAAAACAATATCATGCCAGCTGCTTGGGTGGCTGCCTGATTCCTGTGCTGTAAGACAAATAGTAAAGACCTTGGGGTCACCATTCTGTCCCAGCACATCAAGAGTGAGGTGAGAACTAGAGGGTTCAGATAAGAAAAGGGCCAGGGGAGCATTCTCAGAAAGGCACATAGGTGGTCTACACCCAGGGTGAGTCATTTCTCCATTCTCACCTCCTTCTCCCACCTGCTCTCCCCTGCCCTCCCCACAGACTGCATGTCCCAGTGGTCGTGCAGGGTAGAGTGTGATCCTGTCCATCTCTGTTTTACGACTTTTCTGTTACTTTCTTCCTTTGAGCCTTTTAGCAAGTAGTACTGTCCTAAACCACTTCTTAGTGGCCAAATGTTTACTGAATAGACATAAATTTGAATTTGAAATCCCTCTTGTGCTGGGAATCTGACAAAAAGAAAGAACTAATGGTAACGGGAAGGAGGTGTGCTCAGAAAACCAAAATGATGTCAAGCAGCTGATATGTCATTGCACAAGAAGTAGATGGAAGGTGACATTTGACAAGAGTTTAGAATGATATGAACAGGAAGCCCATGGGTTTTTTTGTTTGTTTTAATATTTGAAATGCAGGTGTAGAAAAGCCTAATACCCAGATAGCACAATTTGAGGGAGGTAAGCTCATATGCCAAAGAGGTTCTTTGCCTAGAGGGACCATTGTTGTTGTCAGGTGCCATCAAGTTGGATCTGACTCATAGTGACCCTATGTACAACAGAATGAAACTCTCCCCAACACTATGTTGTGCCTGGCCCTATGTCAGTGATTCTCTGCTATTCATAGGGTTTTTGATGGTTGATTATTTTGGGATTGTTTTGGGACTGGATTGTCATGTCCTTCTCCTATTTTTGTTGTGCTGGGGATTGAACCCAGGGCCTCAGCAAATGCAGAGCAGCACCCTGCCAATGGAGCCAAACCTCATATAATATTAAAAAGAGTGGGGAAAGGATCAGGAGTCTCTGCTTCACAGAAAGGCAATGCTGAAATACCACTCTCCTCTTGGACATTAGGAAGCAGTGATGCCCCATAGAAAATCCAGCTGTCAGCTTCGAACCAAACCCTACATGAGCAGAATTATCCATAATCCATCACTGAGATGGTGTTGAGAAAACAAATCAAAACCTATTTCCAGAAAAGGCCAGAGAAGAATGACACTAGAGAGGCAGCTCCCAGAGGAGATGGTGAACTGTCTTCCCAGAACGGCAGACTTCCTGATAACTGTGCACACGTCTGTGCAAAGCCTTCTTATGCTTGGATGATCTTTCCAGAATAATCATAAAGTAGCAGAGTAGCCAACTGTCCATCAGAAGTTAGCACAGCATACAATTCTGACTACCCAACTATAGCCAGATCTGAATTATGCAGAATCAAAACCTGGCTAGACATTCAAGTTAAAGAGCCAAATAAAGATAGTTGTTTATATACACATCAAGTGGCAAAGCTATTCACTTGAGGTTAACCTAACTACCATAGGATCCATTCTTGGTGAGGGCTAGGAGTAGATAGGCCAAAGTTAAGAGATCTGGGGAGTGTAGATAGCTAAGGAATAGGATGATGATGGTACTAGTAACTTCACATAACACAAATAATCACAAGATGATGACATGTTCAGAATCATGTCTTCTATGAATCTTTCTAAAATAACTTCCTTAGCTAAGAATGTACAACTTAGCAAGAATCCATCTTAAAATAAAAAGTAAAAATTACAAAGTGGCTTGAGGGTGCAGTTTAGTGGTAGAGCACTTGCCTAGCCTGTGCCTGTCTCTGGGGTCACTCCCTAGCACTATGAAATATCTAGCTAGACAAACCAATAAATAAATTGAAGAAAAAAAATTAACTTCCTTGATCTAAATAAATGTAGCTCTGGACCTGTCTCTGTTGTTTACAGGAGTGAAGCACGTAATTTAGAAGTTATGACAGAATGGGCATGGTGGGTCACACCTGTAATCCCAGTGAGTCAGGAGGCAGAGGCAGGAAGATCACAAGTTCAAGGCCAGAGGCAGCCTGAGTAATTTAGTGAGACCCTGCCTCAAGGTAAAAAGTAAAAAATGGGCTGGTGGTGCAGCTCAGTGGTAGAGAGCCTGCAAAAGCATGTATAGGACCCTGAGTTCAACTCCACAGTACTGACAAAAAAGTTATTAAAAACAACTTCTTGTTGTTAGGTGCCATTGAATCATGTCCGACTCATAGCGACCCTCATAGGGTTTTCAATGGCTGATTGTTTCAGGATTGCCTTGGGAGTGGATTGCCAGGTCCTTCTCCCATTTTTGTGGTGCTGGGAATTGAACTCCGGACCTCAGAGACTGCAGCGCAGCACTCTACCAACTGAGCTAAATCCCAGCCCCAAAAACAACTTAGAATGTACTAAATGCCAGTGATATTTTCAGTTAGCCTCCGAGCAAAAATGTCCACTCCCATGACCCATGTGTTCTCTAGGGATTGCCAGTCTTCTATTATTGAAGACTTTATTCTTCATCCAACGTGTACATTCCTCCAAGAACTCAATGAAAGAAAAAAGGACCGGATTTCCAGAGGTCTAAATTCCAATTTCACATTGTTTCACTCTATTTACAGCCAGAGCTGTAGCAGGAGGTTTCAGAGCTCTCACTTACAGAACAGGGTCAAAGTTCACTTCATCACAGCTTACCTTTGATGCCCGGAAAGAGAAGGCTGTGGACTTGGTGTCTGACTTTCCCCGGTCTTGTAGTAGAAGGCCTTGGTCCTCGGTCAAGGCCAGATAGTGGCCTGTGGTGAGATGCCGGAGTCGGAAAGCCTGGCCCCATCTGATGTTACTGCCACTCCAGCTAGCAGAGAAAATAGACAAGAAATTGTACTTATACAAAACCGAGCCCTTTTTGATATTTACCCTGTGCTTTCTGATACTTGCCAGCAGCCTTTGCCCCCTCTGGAGTTCATTGTTAGGAGACAGGATATCAGTTTCCTGGGTTGACCTTGGATTTCGTGTCTGTCTACAACTCAACCTAGTGCTCTCTTG
Organism: Pedetes capensis; assembly: GCA_007922755.1. Classification (NCBI taxonomy): domain Eukaryota; kingdom Metazoa; phylum Chordata; class Mammalia; order Rodentia; family Pedetidae; genus Pedetes; species Pedetes capensis. The sequence continues at coordinate 41,991 of VMDO01014885.1, read as the reverse complement.
ATCCTTCCTATTTTTGATTTTTATTTTGTAATACTGGGTGTTTGAACGCAAAGCCCTACACTGAGCTGCACCCCCGAGCCACTTTTGACTTTTTATTATTTTTATTTTGAGATAGAGTCTAAGTTACACAGGCTGCCTCCGTTCTTAAACTTGTGATCCTCCTGCCTCAGCCTCCCAAGTTGCTGGAAGGATGCACTATGGAGGCTGGCCTCTCTTGATCCTTCTTAAAGATTCAAAAAGGCACATGATTCTAAGGGCAGGTCAATGGTATACTGTGACTAAAAGTCCTAAGTTTCCATTTTGCTTGCACTCTACTGAAATGTCTTGATGCAAATAACCCCCAAACAGATATGAACCCTGTCATTTAAGGAAACTTCCTTTTCAGGAAAGTAAAGCCTTTCTGAATGTGTAATCTGAAGTCAAACATTTTACTACCACTAAGAGTCCTGCCTTTGACAGAAATAGTAAAAAACTTACACTTGCCTGGGAGAAGCAGATGGCAAACCAGTGCAATATGTAAGCAAATATTACATTATGTTAAAAGGACATGAATTCTATTGAAAAAAGTCAAATTGGATAAGAGGGTTGAGATAAGGGAGACCAGGTGGAATGCCAATCCTTTCATAGTCCATCACCAAAAGGTTAACATTCAGCAGAAATCATGGTAAATATTAGGAGAGAAATTGTCCATTGAAAAACCAGTAATTCAAAATTTATCTCTTAAATTAGGGTGAGATGTTTAAATGATGTGTGTGTCAAATTTTAAAATCACTCCCCATTTTTCAACTCTTTGGAGCATCAATTAATCCAAATCACATTGATAAAAGGCTTAAATTCTTCATATTTAGGTCTCTTGGGCAATTAATGAACAACCCTAAGTAGAAGTGTATGTATATACCTATTTCAACTTGTTAAAAGAGTCCATTAAGCAAATAGCAAGGCCTCATATTCCAAGAAAAAGGGTATGCACCTATTAGATTTTCAATTAACTTTGCAGTGTGGTGGGGCTGAACCTAGGGCATTGCCCATACTTTGCAAGAGCTCTATCATTGAGGTGCTATCCTCCTGCTTCTGCCTCCTGAGTCACAGGGATGACAGCTGTGTACCATGTCAGGCACCATTAGATTTTTAAAAGGACTAGGAACAGAATGTAAATGCCAAGGAAGTTAACATGTGGGTGCTCTCTAAAACCAGAATTTCATTTACATTCTTAATATGTACAATTTTTTTTGGTTATCCCCAAACCAGTGTTGTTTAAATCAGCAGTTGCCAAATAGATTCTCAGTAAAAAGTTGAATGAGCCTATGTGTGTGTATGTGTGTGTATGCATGCATGGTGTGAGAGAAGTTATAATATTTTCTTCTTGTCTCTAGTGGATGACCTTGAAGATCCCCCTGGGGCATCCATTCCTCATGAGAGGGACTTTTACTTCCACTGCATGTTCAGGGAGACACTGAACTGAGAGCTAGGGAGAAAGGCAGAGAAGGAAAACCAGCTGGCGATCTTTAATCATCCCAAGCAGCTTAGTCTAATGAACTCACCCATCCACTCAGCAAATTCTAGGACCTGCACTCAACTCGATCACCTTTCAGTAGTTTGGCGTTTAATGGACATGTGACTTTAGTTTTAGCAAGCTAAACTATTACTCAAGCTTGTGTCTTCCGCCCAGATACATACATTATCATCGTTGAAAAGTTCTGACAAACATTCTTCACAGCTGCATTTCCAGGACGTTTTAATCTTTCTTACCTGATGCCATCATAACTACCTGTCTGTCATGTATGTTATTACTTAAAAACAAAGTCACAGACATTTCCGAACTTAGCTCTGTACCAAGGACTTTTGAAAGTTTGCCAATTGATGTGGAGCAAGTGAACTATTTAGAGGAATGGACTGTATTGGAAAAGCAAATACTCTTGAGAAGAGCACCATCTGGACCCTCTATTACCTTATCCGAAGGGGTTCCACTCTCCACAGAGACCTGGCTCGCGTCCCAGCTCCCCCGGCTTCATAGAACACCCTCCTGCGAGTAGAGTTGGAAATCAGCACCAGGTGAGGAACAGCTCACTGCAGACACTGCTCAGCCTGGGGTCTGGCTAAGCCTTTCTCAGTGAACACAATACGCCACTGCAAGACTCAAAGGGAGGTGCCCTGGGTTTGACACTAGTCTCTCTCTCAGGAAGGATAAAAGCTGCTAAGCGGCAGGGGACTGCTCACCATGTACACACCATAGACACTCATGGGTCATCAGGGGTGCAATGAAAAGTGAGAAGAATGCCCCCTTTCTACATCAGGAGTTAAAATAGCCCAGGTCCACACCATGACACCAACACAGAATGCTCCAAGTCTATCATGATAAGCCCCTTAAGGTAGTTCCATGCCTCTTATATATGGATTTGTACTTTCAAAATACACATGCAATACACTGTGAACTCACTGCCCTTGTTCTAAAAGGCTGGGGCAAAGATAGATGCTCAGTTGCTGTAGTGCTCATGATCTTATTATTGCATGAGTGCTATCTTTCCTGCATAAGGACTACCCTTTAATATGCTTATAGATAATTTTTTTTATTTTGGAACAACAGTAGATTTACAAAAAAATTGCAAAGATGGTCCAGAGAGCTTCTGTATGGTCTCATTCTGTTTCTCTTAAAGTTATCATCTTGCATCATAGACTTTAGATTTCACATGAAATTTTCTTTTATTTTTTTTTCCTATTCCAGGATCCAAGCTAAAATACAACATTGCATTTGCTTGTCGTGTTTTTTTTTCTCTTTCCTCTGATCTGCTATAGGTTCTTAGTCTTTCCTTCTTTTTTCTTTTTCTTTTTCTTTTAAATGACTTCGACAGTTTTGAGGAAGACCAGTTGGATATTTTATAAACTGTCCCTCAGTTTGGATTTCTCTGATGTTTTTGTAATGATTAGCAAAGTCTCAGTTTTTAAATCTGTAGAATGGGATCCAACTCATCTACATATCAAGTTATGTGAAATTAGACGAACTACTATACTTTGTCTTGAGGACAGTGGTCTCTGGACTAACTGTTGTATTTAACCTAGCCATTTCCTAGAGCCTTGGGGCCTTTTACCAAGACTGATCCTTTAACTTAACTAATTTAAAGTTGTACTTCCAACAGAGAATGTTTCTCTATATCACAAGTGAATCAGTTAAGCTCTTAAAAGAATTTTGACCTGGAATTTGGAAAAAAAAAATAAGTAACTGACAGAGATGAAGAGGAAACATGTATTTATTTTTTCCTATGGTGAACAGTGTGAACTGGCTCAAAATATGGGCTGAGAAGTTAGACCTAAATTTGGATCTGTTAGCTGTGTGACCTTGGACAAGTCCCTTCAATTCTCTGTGCCTCAGTTTTCTCTGTAAAATGGACTTGATAAGGGTGCTGCTTTTAAAAGTTTTTAAAAGTATCGTGCACAAGGATGTTCATGGATGTACAAACCACTCTGAATTACAGACATATGTAAAAATTTAAAACATATAGATGTTTATATGCATGTGTAGAAAAACACATTAATGGCACAAAAATGCAATAGAAGATTAACAGTAGTTACTTTGGGAAGGTGGAATTATAGACGATGTTTCTAAATGTTGTTTTAAATGTACATGCTACCAAGAAATACTTGGTAATTATTAGAAAGAAAAATCCTGCATTACTTTGGAGCTCTGACACCCCAGTACCAGGCATAGAATGGAATGATACTGTGCTGACTTACCCCACTCAGGGAAATTTGCAGAGATTTTCACTGGGGCTTCTCCCCCTTTAGCAAGACTGGAGAAGTCCCTTAGGTAATATAACGTGGCTCACCCTAGGTCACAGGGGAGACAGCACTGGAGCTGGCCTAGAGGACCCTTGATTCCTGACATCTGAAGGATTCTTATAGGTTCATTCTTCCCACCTGGGACATTCAGGCAGCTTGCTCTGTTTAATCTCACGAGGTTGCTGAGGTTGATACAACCTGTTCCTGTTCTCTAAAACAGTTCTAAGGAGAGGAGTAGAGTGGGTGGTGAGCAGAGGTGCTTTTGAAAGCTTGGCTGACAGCTTAGCCTTAGATTCACTAGGTTAAGTGACTTCTCCCAGGGTGTTTGACAAGCCAGAGGCAGAGCTACCAAGGATCAGAGCTCAGACTGCGAGACTGCTGATCTTGAGTTTCCATTCCAGGACAGCCTCTCTACCAAGCCAGGCTACTCTCAAGGTTTAGAGGGAATAAAAACAACTTCCTCTGCAAGTCAGCCCCATTGCATGATTAAGTGGTTGCTGCAATCTCTTAGCACATTCTCTATTTCCTACTCCCATTTTCCTGACCATCCTGGCCAGTTCTGAGGATTTTCCTGACCACAGATGCCAGTGAAGTGGTTTACTTCTCACCTCATCTAGACAGCAAATAACACCAAGGCATCCTGCTTTGATTGAGATATCACTGGTGCAAAAACCCAGGCTCCAATGTACCCAGTGGCTGCTTATTGGCCCAATCTCAACCCCTTTGTGCAGCCTAGCAAAGGAAAGGGATAAATAAGTCCTCTTGTCTGAGTTTCTCTTTCCAAAACACCAACTAGAGCCTCTGGAGTTCCGGGTCAACTACATGGCACTTTAGTTCTTATTTCAGTGATGGCTGCCTTGGTGAGCCCATTTTAGGAACTGCTTTCCATTTACCTTACCCTCACTGTCCCTCCTTTCAAACATTTGCCTTGCCTTGCCTTTGAAGCAGGATCCTCTTGAATCACTTCATAGGAATGCCCATCAAATGACAAGCCTCTCCAGGCAGCACAGTTTCTGTGCAGGCTGTTTTTAATGTGACTCTAATTTTAATGACAGGGATGTGGGGGATAGGGATCAAGCATATAGTGAGTACTTCATTTTTTTACCCAAATGCCTATTCTTAAAAGTAGAATAGGAATGGGAAGAAAGAAGTGATGGAGTTCCCTCGTATTCCATCTCAGCTGTAGATATCTGCAAAACTCAATTATAGAACCTCAATTCTTTAACTACTTATAAACCGTCCCCTTGGTGTACCAAGAACAAGATATAAAAGAGATAATAAATGAGCTATTGTATAAACTGTTTTCTAAAAAAGGAAACAACCCTGCAACTGAATAGGATACATGACAATAGTTAGAGTGGTTGTTGTTGTTAGGTGCTGTTGAGTCGGTATCCAACTCATAATGACCCTATGTATAATAGGTGAAACACTATTATTAGTGCCTCTCTGCTGTTCATAGGGTTTCAATAGTTGATTGTTTTTTGAGAGTGGGTTGCCACGTCCTTCTCCCAAGCCTATAGCACCTGGTATTCCCAGGCGGTCTCCCATCCAAGACCTAACCACGCCTGACCCTGCTTAGCTTCTGAGATCTGATGGGATCAGATGCCACAATGGTATGAGTGCAGGGTGATATTTAGGGTTGTTGTTATTGTTGTTAGGTGTCCAACTCATAGCGACCCTCACAGGGTTTCAATAGCTGATTGTTTTGGGATTACCTCTGGAGAGGATTGCTGCATCCTTCTCCCATTCTTGGGGTGCTGGGAATTGAACTCAGGACCTTAGAGACTGCAGAGTGGCACTCTACCAGCTGAGCTAAATCCCAGCCTTGATATTTAGGGTAGATGTCCTTAATTCTAAGGGAAATTAGGTCAACTTAACTTCCCTACACAGAGATGATTTTCAAACACTCTATCAGGGACAGAGAGGCAGAGAATGAATTAATCAGGATATTTGGCACTGCTTTATGTGCCAAATGTCTGCTTTATGTGTTCTAGACACTGCTCTAGGTCACATCTGCTTCCCATGAAGGAGTATTCTGAGGAAGAAGCTAGAAGAGACTCAGATCTCTAAGGGACTTATATGGCCAACAGATGGTTTCTAAGCTGCACAACAATACACTAAAAGCACATTGTTTTGGGGCCATCCAATACATGACATAAGAAATGATGTCTGATGGAGAGTCAACAGCTCTGGTTTCTAGGCTCCCACCTGAAATCAGTCAGTCTGTGACATCTGGCAGGAGCCTAACATAGACCATTTCCAAATTGTGGGAGATTTGTCAGCTCATCTCATTAATGAAGTTAAAGAGATGCTGTTGACAAGGTTCTAGTAGGAATTACACAAAAGGACAAGAAACTACTATCACCAGATCAAAGTCACTATTACCCCAAATTCTATCTAATTTGGACCACAGGTTTGATTTTTTTTCCTTTGATATATAAGACTTGTATAGTTAAAGGGCCAAGCATTTTATGCTCTATTCCTTTGGTGACAAACAGAATACCATTAGTATACATTTAAGTCTTGGGTTGATAGCTTTCATCTCATAATTTTTATCTTTTGATAAACATCCATCAGGGAGTCCATAGTGGGCTCAAAAGAACATCAGCTCAGCAGCATCTTTAACTATTGCCATTGGCATCATCCCTTGCTAAATCCAGCTCCTGTTGAATATGGATATTTGGTTTCTCCAGTACTAGTTGCTAATAAGCAAAACTAAATTAAATCTGGCCTGCAGCTGTACCACTGTGGCATCCCAAACCATCAGATCTCAGAATCTAAGCAGGGTTGGGCCTGGTTAATACTTGGATGGGAGACTGCCTGGGAACACCAAGTGCTATAGGCTTGGGAGAAGGACCTGGCAACCCACTCCCAAAAAACAATCAGCCATTGAACACTCTATGAATAGCAAAGAAATACTGACAATACTGTTTTGCCTGTTCTATGTAGGGTTGCTATGTGTTGGACACTGACTGGATGGCACCTAACAACAATAACTAATTAACTCCACCTTAATTATTTAGCACATGAAATGGAAAGAGTACAGATGACCTGCCTTTGAAGAGCTTTGCAGATATTGTGTTTATACACACAGCCTCACTGGAATGCCTAATTTCCATCACAAAAATGGGTGCTTCAATCTACAGTCAATGCTACCACAAACTCCTTAGACTCAGGAACATCCTCCCAAAATGAAGGATTTGGGCAGCATTATAGAATTGTTTGCATAAGAAGAAGTATGTGCACATACAGCTCTTCCTATGAGCAAATGCTGCTATCTCTCCATTTCTACTTTACACACTGGACCTCACAGCTGAAGGAAGATCTGTCAACTGAGCAAAACCTGAAGAATTCATCTGTGGCCCAATGAGAAGGCTAATTCTTCAGTTCAAGTCACCTAAGAGAGCTAGAAAGATAATGCTACTGGCTTACCTGTGCTGGGAATCATTCTGGTCTATAGATGGTATTGTCAAACACTCGTCATGACCATGGAAGAGACGTACTACATGCCCACCAAGGAGATATCCTATAAAAGAATTATAGTCTACCATGAACTAATGAGAACTTTAAAGAGAATTCCATGTCAAAAAAGGGTACATTCATGCAGGTCTGAGCCAGTTACGGAAAATAGCAAGTGAGATGCATTTGGGAAATTACAGATTTCTTGAATTCAGGCCTCAGGCAGAAAGACCAGGAAGTCATAACAATTCTGACACAGAAAGTTAAACAGTTTCATAAATGAGCAAGGTCAACATCAAACAGCAAGGTCAAATTAGTATGCCAATTGATACTATTTTTAAAAAAGGAAAATTAAGTGGCTACTATTAGAAAGAAAGATTTTCCAATTTCATAGGATGTGCTGTTGTTGTTAGGTGTGGTCGAGTTCAACTTGTTAGCGACCCACATAGGGTTTTCAATAGCTGTTTTGGATTGCCACGTCCTTCTCTGGTTTCTGCGGTACTGGGGATTGAATCTGGGTACTCAGAGAGTGTGGAGAAGCACTCTACCAACTGAGCTAAATACATCTAAAGCCAAATTCCTGGTAAGTTCTTACAATTTCACTGTACATACATTGTGGTAAAATCCAAATCCAACTATAGTCATGGGAAAGAATAGTGCTGGAAAGGGGGACGCCCACTGTTCTTTTTTTTTTTTCCTTTTTTTTATTGGACATTTTTAATGTACACCTTAATGTGATTCATTCCCCACTGTTCTTAAGAACTGTTTTAGGAAAAGATAGTTTTCAAATGCATTCAACAAACACAGATCAAATATAAATGGTACTCCTATAGCACAAAGGGGGAAGCAGAATTACTCTTTAGCTTCCAAGTTAGAAGAGTATAGATGCTACTATCAGTGAGCACTTAGCTTTCAGGATAAAGGAATCTCATGGAATTTGGACATTGAAAGGAAACAATGAAATTGAGGGGCATCATGACCCATTAGTCTTCCAATAAATTTTAAACATTAATTCTAAGTACACAGTAGCTGGAGAGAAGCCTCAGCCTGAGCTTGCTTTGCATTAAGAAATGGGATTTGTTATGCTTCTGAATTTAAAAATTCTCCAGGCTACTCTGTTCTCAGGAGACATATGGATTAATATGTTCAATGTCTGTATCAGGATGTTTTTTTACATCACATAATTAGATCACTTGGGGGGACTATCTTAAAGTATCTTGGGTGCTGGATTAAAACAGCAATAATGGGAAATCATGCTAGAGGGAAAAAGTGTTATCAGTGCATTTTGTACAGTGATAGTCTCATATTCATTAGCTCTTTTCTTTTTTTCATGTAGGCAAGAAAAAATTTTCTTAAACATCTTTCAGTTGTTCCAAAGTCTTTTTCCATTTTTCCTGTATCTTATTATACTAATATTTCCAGTTATATATATTTGCATTAAAATAATTCATGATATACTGCAGAGGAACTCTTTGTATCCACTTTACTTAGAAAATTAAAACCTTCAGTGATCAAGTCCTTGGTTAAACTTTCGTCATCTTTTGATGGTGAGACTGTGCCCCATTTGGAGTCTATCATTTACAGTTAATGGGCTCCTTCAATCAATATCCTACTCACAAAAGAAAACCATCAGGTGCTGGTATATCAAACTGTTTCTAGTTGAAATATATAGGGTCCACTGTTAAGCAGACCACTAACATTCCCAAGGGCTACAGTGGGTTTCTCACCAGTAGTTGCTGAAAGAGGCTTTTCCACACAGCCCTGTGACTCAAGTGGCGAGCCATCCAAGCTACTTCACTACAAGGGCTCTCAACATTTCTATAAGGACCTTTTTGACATGATTTGCAAACATGCCTTGATTAATTTCCATAAGCCCTCTGTTGGGACTGAGAGATAATTTTATTCTTACAGTGAAAATGAAAAATTTGTCATTGAGATCAAGTCAAAGCTATCTAGGGAAGGATCTAAAGCCAGAGCTTCTTGATTTCTGATAGAAAAGCAAAAACTGAGAATAGACTTGGGTGGTGGGTTAACTATGGTATCCAGGAAGAGTACTAAACATATTCTGCCATTTTAAAAGCTTTGTATGTGTTGCCAAAGGAGGAATTTGTCATTTTCCAGTTATCCAGTTTGGCTATGATGCCTTCTAAATCTGCAGTATCACTTTGACAACTCATTTTTCCTTGTATTTTCAAACATCATAGCACAGAAGGGCATTTCTACTTTGAAACTACTAGGCTCAGGAATTAAAATAGGATTAAAGCTTGTGATATGACTATTTTTAAAAGTTCTGATCTTGCTATAAAGTACTAGAATGGAATGCAATAACCCATAGGTCACTGACATCTTATTTTTGTTCTCAGCTGTGGTATTACCTATGAGGTAAGGCCAGTGTGTTTATTATATAACCTGCAAGGTGCACTGACTTTGCTTGGCTCTAAGAAATAGGATCTGGGAACAAAGTTGAATGGTTTACATGTGAGGAAAATATAAAACACTAAGAAAAATTTCACTTATTTTTAAATGGTTTTCCATAAAGACAAGTAAAAACAAATAACTAAACACACTTTTATTATAGAGGAAGTTCTCTCCTAGTATGGAAAGAAGGATAGGGAAAAATATAAACCATATCACTTTCTTGGCAAACTGTCTTTCCTAAGATGGAAGTTGCTGAGGCCTGTATACTTATAACTAGTAGCATAAATAAAAATGAGAACTCAGTAAGAGGGGGAAGATTCTTATTCAAGTGCTGAAAATTTGTAGTGCTAAACTATTTGTGAGCTCCTAAGAATTAAAAAAATGAGATCAGGGATGGTTATGTCACTAGAAGTCAGGACAAAATAATCCATACCGGTATCGGAGAAAGGAATCTAGGCAAACTAAAATCATGCTACGGGAGAAGGATGTGGCAATCCACACCCAAAGCAATCCTGAAACAATCAGCCATTGAAAACTCTATGAGGGTCACTATGAATCAGACCTGACTTGAGAGCACCTAACAACAACAAAATCATGCTGCCTGTGTACTAAGACATTCAGGTAGTGGCTTAGAAAGAGCAGAAAATGTCAAAGTATACAGCACATGTGATACTGGCAGGCTCAGGGGTGATTGCATAATAAAAGCACACCTTCTTCGATGCTACTTCCTGAGCATGTAGGATGTACATTCCAGAGTGTTTGCATAAAGGAGGCATCCACTTGTATGTTACCATTTGATATGGAGAGATGCTGCAGCAGAAACAGAAAAAACACATCCTTTAAATCACCAGTCCAGTACTGACAGAGCAACTCATATACAATTTCCACGACCAAATTCAACAGCCTTACTGTTAACTGTCTCTTTCTACATGGTCTGCGGGATATTTCTCCACCCAATCTAGAGTCAGCTTCAAAGTGGGACACTTTTTTTCTGGGGAAAGGAAGTATTCAGCTACAGAAGTGTCAGACAAGTGTTGACTCTATCCCCTCTGCTGGATCCCCGATTCAACACAAAGCCATAAAATGTCTTTTCTTTGTAGGAAAAGGAAACTCACCAGTGGAAAAAATTACTCTAGCATTCAGAGAAGGTAAAGTAAAATCTGCCAACAGGGTTAGCTCTATAAGAAATTACTGAGAAGTTTAAACACTTATCTTTGACATTTCTCTTATCTTTATGCATCTCCAACCTCAGCCTATGGCTCAATGTCAGTGATCCTTGCCTAGTAATCATTCCCAGATGCAAAATCTCACCTGCTTCTTACAACCTCTGTAATATCCCATGCACTGACAAAGGAGTGTCCAACCTTCTGGCTTCCCTTGGCTGCACAGAGTATAGGGAAATTGTCTTGGGTTTCACAAAAATTATATATCTAGTGCATACACATAAAAAGGGGGGTCATAAAGAAAATAAATGCTCAAAAACACATATGATAAAATATTTTGTGGGGTAGCATTATTAGCTATCCGGGGCTGCATATAGCACATGGGTCACAGGTTGGATATGCCTATACTAATACATCCTAAATTTTTGTGCTTTCTCTAACAAAAGCTCATTTTCCTGTATTCCTCTTTTTCCCCCTGGCTTGTTTTCCACTGGGCAAGAGCCAAGCAGTGTGATAAGATCACAGTGATGTTAGCTAATGCATGACTATTCCTGAGGCATTTTAGCACAGTTTGCTGGACACAGCACCATAATCCAATAGGATAACCACGCTTAAATTCCAAGCATCGTGATTACCTGGCAGGGGAGAGAATTTTATCATCTCTCAAGTGTGCTGTGCAAAGGTATGTTATCCTGCCCAACCTACTGTGCCTCAGTTCCCCTTGTCCATCTGTTTATTCCTAAAGGGGAAGTTCTGGAAATGAAAGATGCCTACATAAGGAGATACTTACAAGGTATCTTTCAGAGGACACACTGACGAGGATAAGGTCATCACCAATTCGAACCTTCTCTCCTTCAGACCTCTGTTTGGAAGCAGGATGGATGGTCCACCAACAGGCCTCTCCTACACAAAGGCTCCTTGAATTAGTCAGTGTGCCCTGAAGTCAGTGTCCCTAGTTCTGACCCTCACTCGCCTTCCTCCTGATGATAACCTTTCAAACACACACACACATGCTCATACTCTGGACTGCAATGTCTGTTTATCTACAAACATCCCAGCTTCCTCCTTCATGCCCTCACCTACATCTATCGTTTTCATTTTCCTGAAAGATAGAAAGATAGAGTTTGAGAAAGAGCATTGGAAGCCAGAAACTATAGAAGTCTGAGTATTTTTAGTGCACACAGAAAATGCTTCTTTATAATTCCTTTCAAATCTTAGTTACAAAAATTGACTTCATTGACCTATGAACACTTGAACACTTTAATCTATGCTCCTCATCCTCCATAAAATACTACTAAAACATCAGTAAAGAGATTTTCTTTAAGGCCAAAACCTACAAGGACTAAGATAATAATAGGTGAGAAATTTATAGCAAGGAAGAGAATTTGACATTTTGGAAAAAGGAAAGCAAATCAATACTTTTAATCAAGAGATATCTAAAACTCAAGTTTTTGAGTAAGAAAATGGCAGAGAAGAAAAAAAAGCCACCACTTTAAAAGTCCATTCATACTAGATTCCTCCAAAAAAAAAAAAAAAAGAAAAAAAAAAGAAAATCTCAGGAATTGGAGGTAAAGTTACTTGTGAAGGTGAAGCAGCAACAGAAGAGTGATTGAAAACAGGAAGGCTGGCTGAAAGCTTTAAAACACATGCAAAACCCAGATCCTGCCCTTATCCTATGCAGACAGATGATTCCTCCTCCTCTGCTATAGCAGAATTCTAATCAATGGAACAGCAAACCATGAAGGGTCTAGTCTTGGAAATACCAGGCACTGTCAAACAAGGAAGTAGAAAGTGTTGGTGGAAATAGAATAATTAAAAGTTTATACCTGATTAGTGTCTGCAGCATTGGAGGTAAATTGCACCCTGGCATCCAATCCTGCCTGATATTGGAAGCTAAGCAGGGTTGGCTTGGATAGTCCTTGGTTGGGAATAGTCCTAGCCTGCGAATACCGAATGCTGCAGGGTGGGGAGAAGGACCTGGCAATCTACTCCTGAAACAATCCACCCCTGAGAAACCCTATGAATAGCAGAGAAGCACTGACATAGTGCTGGACATGGCACAGTGTTGGGGGGGATCAGTGTTTTATTCTGTTGTACATAGGGTCGCTATGAGTTAGACCCAACATGATGGCACCTAACAACAATACCACCACCACCTGATTACTAACACCTTAGCTCTTCTCCCTCTACTGCAAGGCTGAACCACTTCTCACTCCCCAAATTTGAGGATAACTTTTTAGGGAATTCAAAATACTCAAAGTAAAAGATGCTGTGTTTGAGGGCTTCCCATGAAAAGTGCAGGTCTCTGACAGATTACCCAAAGTGAGACTTGGCAGATGCAAAGACACAGGCAGTTTCTGGTCAGCTTTTACTGCTTCCACCTAAACATGAGCAAAGATCAAGGATCACTTGAAATCTGAAGAAAGTCTCTAATACAAATGATATGAAAACAAAAGAGGTGGGACAGGGAGGGAATTGCAGAAAACAAAGATTTCAGAGAACAAAAGAACTTCTAAAAATCTTATTTATCATCTCAGAGAGATAAGAAAAAAGTCCATGAAACTACATAACTAGATAAGATACATACTACATAACTACATAAACTATATAACTAGATAACTAGATAAGAAAAAATTCATGAAACAGATATGAAAGTACTCATGAAGAATCCCTTCAGAGAAATATAAATATACTCTTTGATCGTGAAAAAGAAAGAAACGAGAATGATTACAAGATAAAGTTGAAAATTCATCCAGAAAGAACACAGAAAAACAGATTAGAAGTAGGAGCAAAAAGAGAGTTAGAAAGCCAACCTAGAAAAATCCCAGAAAGCAAAAACAAAGGGAATTAACAAAGGAATAGTATTGTTAAAATTTTTTCAATGCTGAAAGATAAGCATTTTCAAATGGAAAAGGCCTACAACATCTCAAGTGTAGTGAAAGAGAGAGACCCATGCCAAACTCCATTCCCAGGAGACTCCAGAACAGAAAGGATCCACACCAAGACATATCACTGTGGAAGTCCAGACATAAAGATAGAAAGATCTTAGTAGCTTTCAGAAAAGAAAAACAGGTCACACACAAAACATCAGGAATCAGAACTGTAGACTTCTTAACCTAGAAGAAAGACTTCAAGAAGTTAAGAAAAATAAAACGTTTCCAGTGAAGGATTAAATTATGAATTACTTATGAAGCTAGAATTAAGAAGCTTTCAAACAATTTACCTCCAATACATATCTTTTCTGTGAAAGTGGTAAATGAAGAAGAGTTAAAACAAAACAAACAAACAAACAAACACAAAACAGCAACAAAAGGTCCAGGAAACATGGAATTTAGGAGAGGCAAAGGGAATTCCCTGAATGATGAAGGTGAAACTGACAGAAGAGATAATGTGACTGAATCTAATCAGGGGATATTTTCAGTTTTATAGGAAAGTTTTGATATGAATGAATAGTTGGGTCAGAGAAAATGAAAATAAGGCAATTATCAACTATTGCAAAACCAAATGTTTGTTGTTGTTAGGTCCAACTCATAGAGACCCTTATATGGTTTTCAATGACTGACTGTTTCGGGGCCCTCTGGCCTCTGATCTCATCAGATCTCAGAAGCTAACCAGGGTTGGGCCTGGTTCATATTTGGATGGGAGACCACCTGGGAATATTGCATGCTGTAGGCTTGGGAGAAGGACCTGGCAGCCCACTCCCAAGCCCTTCCAAAAAACAATCAGCATTGAAAACCCTATGAGTGGCAGAGAAGCACTGACATTGTGCCAAGCATGGCACAGTGTAGGGGAGTGTTTCATTCTGTTGTACACAGGATAGCTGTGAGTCAGGCCTGACTTGAGGGCACCTAGAAACAACAACAAACAAATCCAAAAGTAATACAAAAGATTAATCTTGACATATTATATAATGTGGCATATTTGTAAATAAAAGTTTCACCAGTGTAAATAGTTAATATTTATTTGATGTTGTGGTGAGGTGCTGTTGAGTTGGGTCATTTATTTGATAGTTACATAAAAATAGATGTAAATACACTTGGAGTGTCAGGAGAGAAGACAGAAAAGAGTGGAGAATAAGATCACAATTTTTATCAGGACATCAGCAGATAATACCTAATCTGTAAGGAATAAGAAAACAGCAGCCTTGGAATATTATTCATAATAATTGTGTACAATAACTAAGTGAGCTGAAAGTAGGCACCCCAGAGAGACAAGAATCTAGAACTGGGAGGAGCAGGTCAGGAGACTGATGTTTTTAACAAACTTCAGAGCAGAATCTGTTTCTTTGAACTATATATGGGTATTACTTTGATTAAATTTAAATTTTCCTGAAAAAGAGAGAGACCTCAACATGTAAAGGGGAAAATGAACTGATAGCCTTTATCAACTCTGTGGAGGGTGACCAGCATGAAGAGGGTCCTGAACTAGCACACAAGGAAGAGTTGTCTCCCTGCCATCTCCTGAGTCACTCCTTGAATCAGAAGGGTGGGTCAGTCACTGGCCCTAGAACACACACAACAGCACTTTTAGTGTAGGTGTGACTGTTTTTATTATCTTTTATAAACATTTCTTTCCTCCTAAGTTGCAATTCTAAAACTGTCTAAACCCTAAAAACAAAACTACTAAAAAAAATCTTTAAAAGGAGTACAGAAAGAGCTGAATAACCAAAATCAAGGGCAAAGTGATTCTCGACTCTGTTAAGTCTAAGAATTTACTACCCAGTGTGTAGGGGGGAAAATTCAGAATTATTGAAGAAACTGCCTCCAGGCTTTCTCCTCTCACATTCTCCTGGGCATTCAATTTGACTAATGAACAGTTTACTTGTTTGTAACTCTGAAGAGGTTTCTGCACAAAAAGGGCATGCATGGAGGTCACAGAAATGAGATCCTATCTTGCTGGATTCCGTGTGAACGCACTGTAGAAAGGAGACTCGGTCCAGGGAATAATGAACCTTATCTGAGCTGTGCACTCTCCTTCTCCTTTGCAAACACCAGGCCAGCCTTACTCAAGGAGAATACAAGATGAGTTGAGGGCAAGGGGGACGAAATAGAAGTGACTTGTTTCAGACCCTAAGTATTCATAAAGTTGCAGCCCGTGTTTACCTGTCTCCTTTCCTACCTGATTCCTTTACAATCAGCTTCTGATCAACCAACATGAACTTGGGTCAGCTCACGTGTTTGTCTGGTCTGTCAGCAGACTTTACACCAAGTCTGATTTCAGGAACTCAGAAAAAAAGGGCTGAAAGGAGTAATATTCTCTGCTGCTATTTTTCTTCCATTTTTATGGAAGGATTTAACAGTTAAATAAAATAGATTCTCTGAACATTTGACTCATCTGACTCATAGTGACCCTCACAGAGTTTTCAATGGCTGATCGTTTCAGGATTGCTTCGGGAGTGGATTACCACATCTTTCTTGTTTTATTTATTTTATTTTATTTATTTATTTATTTTTATTTATTTATTTATTAATTATTTATTTTTGTCTGTGCTGGATATCACACCTGGGTCCTCAAAGAAAGCAGAGCAGTACTCTACCAACTGAGCTAAACTCTAGCATGAACACTTGACTAGAAAGTGGTATTTCTCATTTTTTCCCCAATTTTCAGAAAGTATAAAGTCCTTTTACAGACATAAATAGGATGACCATATAAGACTTTTCTGATTTTGTGCTCCAAGATTGACAGCTGGTTTATATATAGAGGCCAAGTTAAATTCAGAGAATGTGGCACTTCACTCATTTAGTAACTTTCAGCAAAGGTTGAAAATACCTTAGAGGAAATTATATTTTAAGAAAAACATTATAGCTGAAAACAAAGAAACCACAAATCAAATTCACATGTAATCTTATTTTAGGAGAAAGGTTCATAACAGGGAGGGCCAGTCTTTCACTTTGTACCAAAGTGAAAAAGAGGGAAGAGATAAAGGGGTTCTCTTGTGGGCACTCTTAGGGCACCACTGGGCAAGATACAGACACAGCAGGCGCACATGGTTTAGACTTTAGATTTCTTTTTATAGATCATTTATAAAATCAGGTGATCTGGCTCCTTAACTTCTAAACTATCCCACTTTTAGAATAACAACATAGACTTTTGTCCTTTTTGGTAACCTAATTTTGGAAGCCCCTTCCTATTTGGGGGAAAAGCCATGATATTGAAGATGATATTCCAATTGGTTTTCTTGCAGTACATCCTAGGCTATTTCTTTTCCCTGGTCTCCTTTCTCTGGCCTCTCTTTCCCTGGCTTGCCTAATTTCTAAGCCTAGGTCTCCAGCCTTAGTACAAGTTTTACCTAATATCATTTCAGTGAATTCTCATTCTATTTGGATTAACCTGAACCAGTTTCTGTTGTTTGCAAGCAAGAATCCTAACTGGTAATAGTTCAACCTTTAAATGGAGCAAAATTTCCATATGTAAGGGACTTAATAGATGGTCAGATTGTCTCTAAATGCTTCCCATCATAGAGAACATGCTATGTTCCTAAGCCAGCTATTCCTTTGCTGGTTAATTGCAGATATTACCAAGTGGGCTCTTTCAATGAAGTGAACTATGTTTCCTTCCAGCTTCTACCCACTGATCTGTTGGTCTTTGGAAATTAACACCTTCTTTGATAACTTATTGAATATTTGTAGATAGTTATCTTAGTCCTCTGTTCATTTCTGGTTTCTGGTGAGAACCTGCATCATTCTGGTCACTACCTTTCTTAGCACCTACTTCTTGACTGTCAATATTGGTGCTTTTTTTTTTTTTTTTTAATTTGACACAAGGTCTCACTATGGAGTCCAGGCTGGCCTCAAACGTATGATCTGCCTCATTCTTCCTAGTGCTGGAATTACAGGTATGTGCTACCACACTCAGCTGTCAATTTTTTTGTTTTTTCTTTTTTGTGGTACTGGAGGTTGAAGCCTGACTGTCATTTTTTTTTTTTTTTTTTTTGGTACTGGGGGTTGAACCCAGGGCCTCGCGTTTGCATGCTTTGCAAGTGCTGGACCACTGAGCTGCACACCAAATCCATTTTTTTTTTTTTTTTGAGACACAGTCTCTTTAAATTACGCAGACTGCCTCTGGTGTTGAATTTACAATCCCCCTGCCTCCACCTCCTGTCTTGCTGGGATTAGAGATGCATGCCCACCACTCACAGCTACTATCAATGTTTTTAACAACACTCATCATGGAGGGAAAAAAGCCAGGGTTTCCTAAAGTATACAATACTTGGTAGTAGAAGATAAGTGACATTCAATTATATAGTGAGAAATTTAGGAAAGTTTTACTACTCTCTTAAGCTAATTCTATCAGAGAAAGTTTTAAGTTTTGAATTAGTAGAGTTAATGCTTTTTAAATATTTATGAACATCTTCATTATTAATAATATGATTTTCTTTGTTTTCATTATATATACTTTATGGCAAGCAATACCAGCTATCTAGTTAAGGATTGATATGTTTTGCCTGTAAAATTTTAAGTACAACAATAATTAAATTTAAATAAAAATATAAAAGAAATGATAGTGAAAGAGATACACTGGAATGGCAAAATTGATGGTAGATGTCATTGACTAACATTTGGAAAACTGCTTTAGAAATACCTTATTCAATGCAGAATAAAAATGATTGGCTCCTTTAATTTAGACGCTATAGTTTACTACTTAAGCTCTTATGATGCTACCTTTATTTTTTCTTAGCTGTTACTTAGTATTCTTGGTTCTTCTCAGGAATTGTTTATTTCAGTACCAAACCCTAAAGAATAGTTTTTGAGACCCTGGAAACAGTGGTTAAAGCATCATGCTCTCCTTACTCTTAGTAAGTATTTCCATATTCCATGTTTTCCTATGTTTCATACATTCTTCCTTTAGCTCATTCTCCAAAATTTAATCAGTTCTATTTCTTGACCTGGTTGGTTTGAAATTTCAAATGCATAATGTACTCAACATCCTCCTCAAAAACCCCAAGCTGAAGATCCCATGGGGCATGGGCTCTGGGAAGGTTGACTTACCTGTGGCATGTTCCCGTAGACCTACATCAAAGGCAAGTTTATCTGTCTGGGATCTTGATGTGGTCAAACACGTTAGATACTGTGAAACAAGAGCAGATACTAGTAAAGTCACACTCTTCCACTGAGTCTTGGTATCCCAGCAGTAGTTAGCTTTCTGTTAATTTCAACAGCCAGCTCCTGTGAAATGGACTCACTTGTCTTGCTCACTAGAAATTTAATTGGTACAATGCTTTTGGAAAATACTTTTATTATAAACTTAAAACTTCAAACATGTTCTACTATGATAGTCTAGTGATTTCACTAATAGGACGATATGTTATAGAAATAAGTTGGAAATAACTAAAGATACTTTAGTTCAAAAACATTAAGAAATTTCTTAATTGGGAATAATATAAATAGAACACAAATGATCAACAATAATGGAAAGAACAGGTAAACTTGGGCACTTATATTTTATGGAATATTATGTTAAGAGTGTGTAATAGCATGAAACCTTGTTTATAATACACTGAGCTAAAAAGTCATACGTAAAATAGCACATCTGTATATTTAACATTTACAAAACTTAAATGGCTAACAACTGTACTAAATTATATCAAAAGAGAGGAGGTGGGAAACCACAGATGATTCCTTTATTTATATTTTTTCCTGTTTTTCAATTTCCTATGAGCTTCAGAATGTCTCAGAATAACATTTTTTTCTGAATATAAAAATAAATATGCAAGTAAAATGTTAAAAATGATTTCTTTAAAGATGGTTAATAAAGGAAAGAAACCCTGGCCTTTTCCCTGCCTCCTTCACTGGTGGCACAGAACACACCTCAGCATTAGAGTGGGAGGCCGGGAAGCACTAGGGAGGCACCTTCTAGTTCTCTGCAAGGAAATGAAGGGAAACCATTGCTGTCTACAAAGTCTTATTTCACAGGCTTTATTCCCAGAGCTGTTCTTAAAATGAGCTAGCCAGTGTAGAGTTTATGTTTACTGGCAGGAGAATTTTTTTTTTGAGGAGGAAACATAATGACAAATAGCGTAAGACTTCATATGCCTTCCAGGATGTTAGTGTGAATTTTCAAGTCATGAGAAGAGTGCTGTTTGAATTTTTGTTTATTCTATCTAGGTAGAAAAAGAGAGGTATTAGGGTTTTATTTGCCCTATGGATAATTAACAGATTCTAAAAAATAAATAGTGACCTTTCAATTTTAGAGGCCACCAGGGTACAAAGTTTCCCCACTCAAAATGTCCCCTATAACCTAATCAGACACAGTTGGCCATTTTTGTTCTTTATCTTTTGCCATGAAGGAATAAAACAGACGAATGTTCATGCTGAAATGTCAACTTCTCACCAATGCTCAGAGAAAAAAAAATGCTGCAATAAATAAATAATTTAAGAAGCAGCTGCTGATCCCGCTGACAGTTTGCTACTTCAAGCTCTGAGAGGAACTTTGCCTGATGCTGCAGGTAAAAATGTGTGAAAAGAAGGTCCTAATGTATCATTTTCCATTTGGGCTAGAGAAAGACAAGAAATGTTCCTTACACTGATAGCAAATGAGAATATACTTAGGAACCAAGAATAAATGTTATTGGAGTTGATACATATTATACTTAATTGATACCATAATGTTCTTAATACTCTTTGTAAAAGATCTACAATAACTGTATTTTACAAGTTATATTTATTAAAAATTTGCATTTTTAAAAAGTTATATGGTGTTATCAACATTCTGATTATTGTGATTCTAACTTCCCAGTTAGTTATAATCTGGTCAGCTTTCAGTGATTGCCTTCTCCCTTATATTCCTCCTGCATCTGGATTAAAATAATGCCTGCCTACAAATTCTACCAGGACTGAAGGGCCTGGACATTATTCCATTTCTTTTAACCACACAGAACAGGAGAAATGTCATGAAAATCCCATTTGACTGGTTTTTCATCTATGCTGCTTATCCTTGTATACTGAAGAAATCATTTACTTCATGGTTCATTTGATCAGTCATTAATTTAACAGGTATTTATTATCTGTTATGTCCAAGCATTGTATTTGGTGGAGTATGGCTTAGTGAATTAAAAAAAACGTCATGGTTCCTTCCTGAGGGAGTGTGTACCAGACATTAAGCTAACATAAATAAATAACTGAAAATTGAGGTACGTGATATGAAAGCAATGCTAAGACAGCAATGTGCAATGATTGTTTATATTTCAAATTGCTTCTTGGGGTAACTGGGAGTTGCTGGCTTCCTGTACTGCTTCCCTTTCATCTTTTCACCTCCTAGAATGGCAACAGCCTACATCTAGACGTGCTTACCATTCCGCTGAAAGAGTGCCGCAGGAGAATCGCATGGCCATATAGCAGTGTCCTGTGGCCACCCCCTTGTGCTGCCTGTGGGAACGAGGAAGAAAATTGTTAGCACCTAACCATTGTGACTTGATAGCAAAACAGCACAGAAATTCTGAGAGACAGACTCCAAGAAAAAGACTCATGGCAAAGCTCCCAAGGAATTCATTCTAGAAGCCAGTGTCCGGCCAATGGGCAGAAGGAGACTCGTGACCACAGCCATGCAACATCCTTAGGGGAGCACCAGGTTGGCACACTTCTTCTAAGAAATGGCCCCTGCCCAGGACCAGCAGACACCCAGAGCTTTTCTACCAGAGAAGCATGTAAATGAGAGGGGTACTGCTTACCTTCCTTTGAAACTTCTCAGAAGCATTCAAAGTGAGAGAAAGAAATAAATGTGATGTAACTACAGCCTAGCGACAGAAGGGTAGACACTCACGCTGAGTCTTGAAAACTTTCTCCCTTCCAGGCACTTGTGCCTTCTGCCCACTCACTCAAATGGGTCCTTTTTACACAGATCTCATCAGCGAGGGATGACTTTGGCATCTGGAACTCTAAAAGGGTAACTAGTCATGCAGAAATAGATCCCGCAGTCCAGAGACCATGTGAAGACCTTCTCTTCCTCCCTAGGCAACTCTGCTTTGGTTATTTGCTCAGTGGCTGCTCAAAGAGCAGAGAGGGAGGCACGAGAAGAGATGGCCCAATATCAAGCCCTTAATCGGAGTCACACATTGCTGTGCTGAACTGATCAGTATATGATATGAAACAAGGCTATATTTTATTCCAGTTATAGGTGAGTAGCCTTTAGCCATACCACTGTGGTGTCCAATCCCCATCAGATCTTGAAAGCTAAGCCTGGTTAGTACTTGGACGAGAGACCGCCTGGGAACACCAGGTGGTGTAGGCTTGGGAGAAGGACCTGGCAACCCACGCCCAAAAATCAATTAGCCATTGAAAACCCTATGAATAGCAAAGAAGCACTTATAATATTGTTTCGCCTGTTGTATGTAGGATCATTATGAGCCAGACACTGACTTGACGGCACCTAATAAGAACAACAACATAGGTGAGGATGTAGCATGGACAGCTGAATTCTAGGAGAAATTCTAGGTTTTTTTTTTTCTGTCAGCATTTCTAGACTCTTACTTAGTCTCTGGTCATCATGCTACCTTGACCCCAGATGGTCAAAATGTTTTGACCTTCTGATCACACAGTCCTTTTAGGAGATAATTGAGCATAGGCTCTGCCTTCCCCAAACATGCAAAGAGACTCCAAAGCTGAAGGTAACAGTTAATTGTCAAAAGAAATTCTAACATTTCGTTCTAGAGGCCAAGGGCATCTTTTATGCAGCTAAAGGGGCTGCATAAGGAGGTTTTGTCCATATCCATCCTCTCCCCTCCACGCACAGCAGTGAGCAATGCAGAGGAGGGGAATCAAGCAGGGAAGAGAGGGTCAGAGGTCTGGATTATAAGGCTGGCAGTGATTCTATTTCAACTCCATTTGGATTAACAGAATCACTTTGTCAAAGAGATGGTTTTTCATGTCTTACAATGAGCCTAAAGAGAAAAAAAGATAGACATCGTATCATGTCCCCAAAAAGCTGATAACTAAATATAAATGCGGCTGTGCTTTTCTTTCTCACAGTTCTAGAGATATTCAAGTGTTCTCCAGATTTTAATATCATGTAAGAATTACAATGCTCTTCACAATATTTCCAAATTTCTTAAGATCATTTGCACTGACTTCAGTTCTGCATTTACAAATATGTCAACACCTTATATCAAAAGTAGATATACTAAAAAATTTCACATCTTGTCAGTCTGAGATTGTCCCCACGCCTTTACAGTCTTACAATTTAACTGACAACTCCTGCTGGCTTATAATATGGGTATATCCTCCAAAACTGAACAGCTAAATTATATTTCATGCAATTAACCATGGGTCACACCTTCTTCCAATTCTACCACATTCTTATTAACTGTGTAATCATATGAAAAATCAAGAGTCGCTGACCCCAAACAGTAGCACAGAAGAGCTTAGGCTCCTCTCCTTCTCTGGTCCTTCTAGAAATATTCCTGGGCCCTCATGTCCCTCATTATGGTGAACCAGAAAATGAGAGGGATTGGAGTGTCACACTGGGAAGTCACTGTGCAAATCCCTGGAAACTTCACATTTCAAATCCACCCACCTGTAAGGTGGTGGTCCTTAGATGATGTGGGACATGAGAATTACCTGGTCTCCATCCCACAATATTTGCTTCCATGGGTCAAGGAGGGGACTTGAGAATCTGTATTTCTAACAAGTTCCAAGTGACATTGATGCTGCTGGTCCAGGGACCACATTTTGAGAACCACTGCTCTAAGTGAATGATCAAACTTCAGTGCTAGAAGGGCACCCTATTTTATTCATAGCTGCAGACCATCATGGTGATGGCTACTATGGAGCACATGCTATGAATCAGGTGCAGAGCCTGGACTTAACAAAGGCAAGGACACTTAACCCCATGTCACACTATCTCCTTTTCTGTAGTTTGGAAGGAGAGGTCAGACTCATGTTAAAAGAAATTGTGTCACCAATAGAAACAGCATGGCCATTAAAGAGGAGAAACAAAGCTTATTGGAATAGACTAGGAGAGTAAAGAGGGTATGTAAAGGAACAGCTTTGCTAACAGGTATTGATAGGAAAGAGGAACCCACAGGGGTGGGTGGGCGAAGGACTTGAAGTGGGAGGCATAAATTGCATTTGGAGACCCACAGCCACTCACTGGCTAGTATTGGGGTTGGGGAATGGGAATGGCTGGAAACAAGTTGGAGTGTGGATACAGGATATCCAAGGCTAAGAGTGAGCAGCTCAGTGGATGGACTCTGTTCTACAGCCGGTATGACACTGGGGTAGGCTTTTGAAAGGGTAGTGTCATGATCAGTGATGTACCTTAGGAAGGAAGCCAGATTGCAAAATGGTGGATGAATGGAGGGGTCCAGCCCTGGTGGCAGAAAGCATCATCCCCTCATTAGGTTTCCATGTGGGCATTAGGAGGGGTGAGTAGACCAAACATCATAAGGTTGTCCTTTACTCCTTCCTTTCTCTCACATCCCACCATCAACCCACAGTAACTCTTCGGGCCACCTTCAAAATACATTCTGCATCCAACTCCTTAGGAGCTTGCTGTTAGCATTCTAGTCCACTTGATTGCTTTGAGCCTCGCTTGCACTAGGATAATGACCACTTAACTCTGCTCCTGGCTCTGCTCCTTCCTCCTCTTATTGTGGGGGCTAACATGGCACCATAGCAGTCCTTTTTTTATGTAAATCACATCATATTACTTTCTTCCTCAACCCTCACCTGCCCCATGGCTCCTTCTCACATTTAGAAGTATAAACCCTCACTTTAGCCTCAAAGACTCTGCATCAGAAGTCAGTGAATTTCCTCTGTGAGAAGACAGACACTAAATATTTTTAGGCTTTGCCGGCCACATATGATCTCTGCCATACACTCTATCTTCCTCCTTTTATAAATAACCTACTCAAAATTTAGAAGCCATTCTTACCTTGTCGTTATTAGGTTCTGTAGTCAGGTCCAACTCATAGCGACCCTATATACAACAGATGAAACACTCCCTGACACTGTGCCATGCCTGGCAATGTCAGTGCTTCTCTGCTATTCACAAGGTGTTATTTAGAGGGATGCATATAAACAGGCCATAGGTAGGATTTGGCCTGCTGACTGCAGTTTGCTGAACCTTACCCTACACGATCCAGTTCCCTCATAACTCTGACTTCACCTACCATTAACATGCTCCCCATCACTCTTTTCGCTCCAGTCATACTGTCCTTCCTGTTTTTTAGATAAGCATATTCTTACTACAGGCCTTTGTACGTGTTTCCCTGTGCCCAGAATATTTTTCCTCCAGTATCCTCACAGCTAATTTCTACCCTTTACTAATTTCTGTGCTCAAGACATCTCATTAGACAAGTCTTGTCTAGCCATCCTTTGCACAAAAACAATCATTTTTAGCATAGCACATTTTTCTGATTTATTATTTTTCATGGTATTATTAGCTGATATGAATTCATATTTTATTTTTGATAAGTATCCATTCTCTCTTCCCCCAGGAGCTCCACGAACACAGGGTCTTCACTGTGTCCTCTGCAGTATCAGTCATTTTTTCCCTTTATTGTTAAATGTTGGTGGGGTACAGAGTAATAAAGCATTTGCTTTTTCCATTATGCAAGTTTTGGTTACACTTTCATCAACTTACAAAGCTTATGGAATGTTTTAACTAATATGTAGTAAAACTCATATGCACATATGGGTTATATTCCCCTATTTTTCCCATGTACTCATGAAGTTGCATCATTTACATTGAGATTATCCTCTCCTGCTTTATCACTTTACATTATTTCCCCTCCCCTTCCCATCTTCCACAACCTTTGGTTCCCTTTGCTAGTCCCCTCCCTCCTTTCTACTCTTCATATTTTCCCTTCTTCACTACGTTTAATTGTGCATTTTTACATATCTACTATTACCATTGCCTGGCACATATAAGACACACATTAAACATTTCCTAATCAACTGGAGGATGTGGCCCATTTTCTTCCATTTTGCAGATAGGAAAGAAGTGGCATAGAGAATCTAAGAAACCTCCCATGGCTGGCTTGAAGCAATGAGTTTGGATTTGAACTTGGGACTAAGTACAAATTCTACTAACATTTCATTTATTTGATACTAATTGTGGAATAATATTTCAGGAAAGATGTAATGTACATGTAAGGTGAGGGAGGCTAAGAAACATTATTGAGATGGCAGTTCTGTCCCCACAATGAGCGACCCAGACTGTCATCATTGGCAGAAGGGCGCTATTTGGTAAGATTTTATAGGGTGGGAGTGGGTCAGGGAAAAGCTGGTCAAAAGGCCCTGATGCTATGTCCAGGAGAAAATGCTCCACCAGATCATTAATTCAGTCACCTCACCTGTGATTTCAAGATCAATTTCCATCACTGACATTTCTTTTTGTAGTTCCCAGAGGACACAGCCTCCCAGGTAGGTAAACCAGATACAGCCAGTAAGGAGGAAGAAGTCACTTATATCCAGCCACACATAAATGATTCAAGACCTCCAGGTCTCTAAGACATCTTTTATTAATTTCTTTATTGATTGGCTGATTGACTGTAGTTGGGGGTTAAACCCAGGGCCTTGCACATACTTTGCAAGTGCTCTACCACTCGGCTATATCCCCAGCCCCTTCAAAACTTATTTTTTTTTTTAAATTTTGAGACAAGGTCTCTATAAGTTATATAAGCTGACTCTGACCCCGAACTCATGATCCTTCTGTTCCATTCTCCCATGTCACTGGGATTATAGTTGTGTACCACCATGGCCAGCTAAGCCATCTTGTTTTATGATCTGTAGCCCTCAATTCCACTTGAGAGTCCTAGGCTCTAAGAAACAGTCCAAAAACCCAAGATGGCTCCTTACTAAACCTCTTGTACTCCACCAAGCTTCTGGGAGGTCTTGAGCCTGGGTTGTTTTCTTGGTGTGACCATGCATGCTTTAATTTTAACTTTCAAAAATATCATGTCAGCTCCACTCATAGGGGATCAAAGAAAGAAATAGGTCTTTCTGGAAGATCATAGACCATGATGGAGGCCCTTTCAGGGTGCAGGAGACTTGCATTTCCCTTGCTACAAGAGACAACTAGATAACAATGCTGCCTTATAAGAATAATATCTAACAGTAGAAATAAGTGCTCAGTTAGAAAATATAATGAAAGATTCTATTCATAATTGCTGCAAAATATTAAATTTTTAGGAATTAACTTGGTGAGTGGAACCTTTCAAATGAAACAAAAAATTGTATAAGATTTGACTTGATAAAATGAAAAGGTGTATTTTACATCATTAGAATACTAATATTTACAAATGTTTTTCTCCCAAATTTCACTTATTTACTGCAGTTTTAATTAAAATTCCAATAGCTATTTTGGAATTCAACAAAACTGCTATTAAAATCAGTCAGGAAATATGAACAGTAAGATTTTTTATTCTGAAAAGGAACTGAGTTTTAAGAAATGTTATGAAGTAAAATTATCCACCCTGGTATGGATTCAAAAAGAAGAATGTAGCACAATATAGGCAGCCCATAAACAGATCTGATCATATGAAAATGTAGCATTTATCAAATAGATTTGCAATGTAACAATAGAAACGCATTATTAATAGAAAAATTATTAAGCACATGTCTCTGTGATATGTGGATAGCAAATCAGAAACTCATTCAGTAAAAGCCACAAAAAACATAAGAACAT
Source organism: Pedetes capensis (assembly GCA_007922755.1). Taxonomy (NCBI): domain Eukaryota; kingdom Metazoa; phylum Chordata; class Mammalia; order Rodentia; family Pedetidae; genus Pedetes; species Pedetes capensis. The sequence continues at coordinate 14,554 of VMDO01014885.1, read as the reverse complement.
AAGATTCTAGGTGGATGATAGAGTTAAATATTTCATTTTAAAATTAAATTCTAGAACACCTAGCATGTAATAGAATAGTCTACAACCTTTACAGACCTAATACTTATCCATGCTTTGAAGTAGCAGATGCATTCAAAGGAAACAAAAGACATCCGTGATTACAATCAAATTACCAAACTTCAGAACAACGGAAGCAGCAACATTTAATAGACTACAGAAAGACTTTGCATCACTATGACAAAAGGGTTAATATCTCATTGAAATGTAGAAAACCACCAAGTCTCAACTAAAGAAGCAGATAAAGGTTATGAATAAATGATTCAATTCAGAATAAAATTAAAACATATGGAAGAAATTTTATCTGTTTAAGTAATGAAAGAATTATAACTTATGCAACTTTGATATATCATTTTACATCTATAAGATTTGCAAAAATGGAGGGAAAATGTTGTCAGAGTTGCAATTTAGCTGATGCAAGCCTATGCAAGGTGGCACTGAGTACAACCCTTTTGCAAGGCAATATGGCAAGATTAAAAGAACCATAAAGAAGTCCATAACCTCTAGTGTAGTAATTGCACTTCTGGGAATAATTCAAGAGGAGCAAAAATGGATGCACACAATTGCTATAAGAGCAGTCTAATAGGTCTAACCAAACAACCTGGAAAGAATCTAAATATCCAACAAAAAATGCTACCCAGTAAATTATAGAACTTCTTCAAGATGTTCTATACTGCATCTACTAAAGCCTGCAATTATAGAGGCTATATGGAAGCAGAAAAATGTTTATGATGTGCCACTGTGTATAAACAAAATACAAATGCCATCAGCCATTACACAGATATACAGAAGAATGATAAGGAAAACTATAAAGATGAAATAGTTATCTGGATAGTAGCCAAGCCATTGGACTTTAGCCTTCTCTAAATTTTTCTTTAATACCATTACCACATCTCATTCAATAAAAAAGTATATGTATGTTTATGGGGACAACAGGTTGCATGTATTTAAAAAGATGGAGTACTATAAAAGTATTTTGTGTGTTTGTTAAGCCTTCAGTTGCTCAAGGGTATAGTTAATTTGCCTAAATGGCAGACAGGGATGCACCACCAAGCTGCTTGCTTTTAGACACTGACTCCAGAGTCTAGTCCCTCCCTAATTTCACAAGGTAACGCCAGCGAGGCAGCTTCTATTGAAGGCACCACAGAGCCCCCCCTTACAGCTCCAGATTCCAGAGGAAAAATCTCTGGTCACAGGGATTCACTCCTGCTTGGGTCCCAAACACACTGTCTCCTCTGATTGCCCCAGTGGACTCCTGGTTTTGAATGCCATGCTTGTGTCTGGGGACTTGGTTCTCCACTATTCCATGTTTTCCATGGCAGATTCAAGGTCCACCTTTCCCTACTACTGCAGGCCAAAGGGCCATCCTCTCCTGCCCAAACCCCCCAGACCCCACTCAAGCAGGCTACTTTTCTAGAAGGGTTGGACAGATGGGGCTGGACAATACTGCTCACACTCAAATGACACCAAAGGAACTGATGAGCTTTTCCAAACATGACTTGGGCTATAAACAGCTGGTAACAAAGATTATTTTTCCTCCCCAATTACAGTAAAAGAAAGATTTCATGGTAGCACCTTGGATTTCAGAAAGTATAGTTCAGGGGTAGGAGGGCCACATGGACAGCTTAGTGTGACTTGTGATTAGGATGCAGAACCAGTGGAGACAACAGGAATCCAGAAGGTTCATTGTAGCCATCCCAATTCCCTAAAGTTCATTGTGAATCCCCCCAAAGCCCAAAGCTGAACACTTAACTTGCTTCTTTACCACTTTTTATGGCTCAGACACTCCACTCTTCAGCTACGTAACTGCTAAAACCTGCATCTCCTGGGTTGGACAGAGATACTTCTTCATTCCTATGGCTCTTTACCATGAAGTATAAAAAATCATACAAATATAAGGTATCATTCTTTTACTTTGACACCTTGATTTTCTACGTATAATGAGCTGGTTAATATGGGTGTAAAACCAATAGTCAGAGGTGTCTGAGCCACACAGAAAGATTCATGATGAAACCCCCAAAGAAGTTTCCCCTCTAAGGCATCCATCAAGTAAGTGTGGGGAAACTCACCCAGAGCAATGTAGAAATGCACTTAAAAGACGTCTTTCACATTCTCAGCATCTTTCAAGGTCTCATGGGATATTGTTAAAAACCAAAATCATGAAGTAGGATTTTAATGATGTTCAGAAAAGAGCAAGGCGGTGTAGCATTGGATAGTCTTACTTCCCCAAACTCAGTGGTCGTGGAAGCCTTACTTGGTAAGGCAGCTGCTGCCTTACTGAAAAGACAGGCCCGCATATCAGAGGCGATGAGGTACAATAGGACACCCCTCACCCTCTAGCAAGAAAGTGGCTGCATCTGATGGCAGGAGGACCTGTGGCAGTCACTGCTCCATCTGCTGCTGTGCTCTTGTAGCAAGGGCAGTGGGGTGACTGTGACCATAGAGAGCTCCACCTCCACACAGCGCTGCATATAGCTCCTCATACGACCGCATGGAAAAAAAAGATGCTGTAAAGGCAGAGTGCAGAGAGACTGTTCTCCTGTCCTTTTATTTTTAAAGTATTATACACGTTGCCACAAAACAGGGAAAACATAAAGTCCAACAATCCACCCCCACCCCACACCTACCAATGTCTGTTAAATTTTCCACTCTCCAAATTTATAATTTATTAAATTCAGCCAATCCTCTACCTTGGAAATAAATTTTTTTTTTTTCTGAATGAGAAGGTTGTGGGATCTTCTTTTTGTTCATGTCATTAATTTCACAACTACATAAAAGTATTTCAGGACAATAGGATGAAAGGTCAGAGCCTACTTTAGGAAACTGTAAATGCTGAGTCATGACCATCATGTGCAGCCAGCACCCACACAGCAGTGAGGTAGTCTTTTCCATGAGAAGACCTGCCCGGCCTCTGTTCTGCACTGGGTTGGCCCACTGGGTAAGAAACTCTGATGTGGCTCATGTGAAGTGGGGACAGCAGAGGACTTAAACTCTGATGGCATGTCTGAATACAACTGAGGAATCGCCTGCCTTCCTAGTCTTTAGAAACAAGTATTTGGCTGGGGATAACTGAAAAGTAAAATGCATGTTTAGTATGTATGAGGCCCTAAAACAACAACAACAAAAATTCCTTTTGACTTATGAGAATCTATGCAGATTTGTATAATCATTTTCCTGCCCTCTGTCCCAATCCACTATGCACTAGGAGGGGGGAACAAATTCAATGACTCTTTGAGGTCCTTTGTAGGCCTAGGATTTTACAAACACTGCCTCTGAAGCAGGGGGACAAGCATCTTCTCCTGAGGGTGAACAGGTAGTGACAGGGATGCAACAGGTAGTGACAGGGATGCATCTACATTGGGTGCAGGTCACCTAGGTTACCACGTGTGGACACCACTCTGTGCTTTTCTTTGAGTGGAGATGCCACAGGGAACCCAGACAGCTGGAATGGCAGCTCTAATGCATGTTTCTTCTCATGGTGCCTTTTAAAAGAAAAAAAAAAGACAGGAAGTATTTGTCAGGGTATTAATGACATTTAGACTGATGACAAGTGCACTTTGGAAAGGAGTAAGGCAATTATTTTTTTCTCTGAATTCATTTTCCACCTTTCTCCCATAGCTAACAGACATATTTCTAGAGTCAGACATTGCCAAGTATGTCCTTTACATAAAGGGACTGTGTCTGCTAAGTTGGTTTTTCAGTCATTGTTCTGTTTTTTGTCTGGACCATCTATACTCCTCAGTCATCAGTCAGATCACCAATGAAATGGTGGACCAGATGGGGTCAAGACTGAGAAGTCTGTCTGTTTCTTTTCACCAAAATGTTATACATAATGAATATTTCATACAAATGTTTTATAACATTTGAAATGTCAGATTACCTTGGCATGAAAAACTGAACACTATCTCTAATCTATTTTTCTCTAAAAAAACAAAACAAAACAAAAAACCACTGTTTATCTTGGGGATTTACAAATAACAAAAGAGAAGTTTTTTTATTTTTATTTTAAAATACAAAACACCTGGTGAGTCCAATTGTATGCAAATACCTCTACCCATGTAGGCTATACTGGTCTCCTAAAGGTCTTAAAGCTTTTTCTTTCCCCTTACCTGAAATGTCCTATATCAACCAACCTACCTCTATTTTCTTTATCTTTGTATCCCTACTCTGCTAGTCCCAACTATGATCTTGCCATACAGAGATTGATTCATCCTGTTCACTCTATATCCATGTAATAAGTCTGGGGCCATCTTTATATTCCCAAGCCAAATGGACAACTTTCTCTCTTCCTAAAGTGCACAAAATGGCCTTGGGTAAAACAGCTGATTTTCAGGGCTCTGGATACATGTGGGCCTGTGGATGGAAAGAACAAGTGCTGCTGATGCTTTGCCCCTGTCCGCAGACCACATGCTATTTTGACAGCAGTGGCATCATCCTTCTGAACCTCTCATGGATTCACTCTAAGAACTGGCTCTCAATCCCAGATATAGACCAGAGTCACAAGTGGAGCCTTAAAAATGAAAACAAAACAAGAAAAACACAACCTGAAAAGTTGGGCCATTTTCCTAAGATTTTGACTTACTGGATATGGAGTAGGACTTGGTTCTCCGGGTAACTCTTTTTGGGGCAGAGGGTATTGCCAATCAAATGCAGGCCCTTGTGCATGCTTGGTGAGTGCTCTACCACTGAGTGGTACCCCTGGCCAGACTCTCAAGGAAATTTCAATGCACAGCCAGGCTTGAAAGCCACCCCTCAGGGGCTTCCCCAGCCACTCTGGATCTTTCACCCAAGGAATCAGTATGATGCTTATGGTCAGCAAGGACTTCTGTGCTCTCAGAGCCATCCTCCTGGACCCATGACTGGCTTCACTTTCAATATTTCTCCAGAACCCCACAGAAGCAAAGAACAATTATGACTGCTTCCCTTGGCTTGGATAGCTTCAGGGCTAATGTTCACCTCTCTCAGCCTCTTTTTTGGCTCTGCTGCCATTCATGTGACAGATGGAAAGACATAAATCCCTACTACAAAATCTATGTGTGGTGAGGAGTGTGGACAACTCAGGCTGTCCAGAGGAAGAGTTCTAGGCCCACCTTGATCACCCTTGATCCACCCATCCTCACAGCTCTGACAGTCAGCTGGACTCTTCCTGAATGGCCTCACATAACTGGGGCCTCCCTCCTCACCCACCTGGGCTCTCCAGGGCCTGAGAAGAGATCAAGTTCATGACAAAGAATAGAACAGGTTGGGGAAAAGGCACTCACACCACTTCTCTGATTACTTGGTTCCCCAGCCCCTGTTGGAGTCAGCCACCTCTAAACTTTTGCTTTCACTTTGGTATTTTTGTCTTGCAGGTGCCCAACACTCCAGGCTGCTCCTAGGCACACTGCTTCTCACTCACCCTGCTCTACTTTGCTCTCCATGTTTGCAGGGTTGGCATCTCTTGGAGTTGTGAATTCTCTAATATTTAGGCAGTGCTTTCATATAGCTGCCTACAGAAGCCCATCTTTTGAATCCCTGGCTTAAGTCCAAGTACTCCTTCTACCGACTAGTTCATTTATCAGATGGAAAAATTTATATATACATATACATACACACATACACACACATACACACACACACGTTGTTTTTGGTTAGGTACCATCAAGTCGGGTCCAATGCATCGCAACCCTCATAGGGTTTCCAGTGGCTATTTCAGGATTGCTTCAGGAGTGGATTATCATGTCCGTCTCCTGTTTTTCTGGTGCTGGGGATTGAACCTGGGTCCTCAGAGAGTGTGAAGCAACACTCTACCAACTGAACTAAACTCCAGACCTTTTGTATATATATATATATATATATATATATAGATCTATCTATCTATCTATCTATCTATATCTATATCTATCTATCTATCTATCTATCTATCTATCTATCTATATATATATATATATATATATTTTAAGTCTCCTCTGCTGATCTGTGAATGGAGGCCAGACCTGGCCAGAGCATGCCCCATCTGATGTATTTTCTCCACATTGTGGAGGGAGCAAATTTATCAAACTGATATTGGGAGTATAACCTACTGGGCTGAGAGCAAAATCTGGCTTCTCTTGAGCCACACAACACCATGGCAGGCTTTGTGGAGAGGGCTGAAGGCATTTTAAAAGGAGCACCCACAGAGCTCCTAAGGCAGCCAGAGGAGAAGCCTACTCAAAAATGCCAAATACCGTTCAGAATCTGGGGGGAAATCCCTGCAAGATTAACAAGACTAAAACTCAATTGTGCACATGTTTTCCTTCTTCAGTGGATGGAGAGAAATCAATCAGTCATTTCCCAGTGGGATTGGTGGTTGTGTTGATGTAATGTGATGACTTGGGACTGAAAAGAACCTAGTGACTGATCTCTGCCTTTTCACTGGGAGGGATCCCCACTGACTGGGCATGATCTTCAGAAACCTGCAGAAGCAAATATGTTATCTAAGAGAGGCAGATTGTGAAGGGCCTCAGTGGGAAAATAAGGCAGAGCACCAGGCTGACTTTAACCATGGCAGGCTTTTTGAGCCACTGGTGACCATTCACTGATGGTCAATGATCAAAATGCGCAGCATGAAGAATCAAGGAAGAAACTCCTTTACGATACCCTAGAAAACTGTGCCATGAAACCACAGAATAGAAAGGACACACAGTAGGTTCTATGTAAGGGCATCTTAAGCCAGTGAACAGAGAAAGCCAGCAGAGTACAATACAGTTACAGACCTCAGGAACTGTTACCTCAAGAGAATAAAAATACTTTAATAAGCTTCCATATTTAAGTAAGGAAGGGGGAAAGGGAAGCTAGAAAAACACTGGGATCACTGGTGTGTATGTTAAATTTGTGTTCTTCATGAACATAATGTCTTGCTCTGAAATTAAGGTAGTTTAGGTAACCTTTCCTCTGGTATCAAACCAGCATCTCCTCCAAGCTCATGCATAACTGGGTTTTTGGCTTGACACTGGTTACAGAAGAAGCAATAAAGTATACACCCCAAATGTCAGAGTTTGGCCTCTAATATTATTCCCTGTGAAATGGAACCAGGAATATTAAAGACCTGTCCAATTTTATGTCTTGTGACGGAAAAATGAAGATAGGGCCAAATCACCTTAATTGCTCAAAGATGTCAGTGGTGATGCTAAAAAGGTAAATACATGCTTCCTTGGACCAAGGAAGGAGGGTCTGAGCTTTTGAGAGAAAATGACCTTCGTGTTTTGGCAAATATCTTAAGAGACATATGAATCTAAGATGACATTGGAGCAGGAGTGAGGTGGCATATTGTGTGAAATAGTCACTGTAATGCACATGTGAGTTTCCCAGATAGTCTAGGGCAGTGATTCTTAGTTAAAGTTATGATAGTCCTATGTTGAAATTACTTTTCAGTCACTTGTTGTTGTTGTTGTTTGGTGCCAGACAATCTGGTTCAACTCTTAGCAACCCTATGTACAACAGAATGAAACACTCCCTGAAACTGTGTCATGCCTGGCACTATTGTCATTGCTTCAAACCCTGTTTATAGGGTTTTCAATGGCTGATTGTTTGGGGAGTGGGTTGTGAGGTCCTTTCTCTTAAGCACCTGACCCCATCCAAGGACTAACTAGGACAGACTCTGCTTAGCTTCCCAGATTGGATGCCAGGATGGTATGACTGTAGATAACTTTTAATCACTAGATTATTAAAAAAGGACATAAATTAGAAAGGCTATTTAGAAGGTGGGAGAACACTGGGTAATATGTTGGCTTGACATTGATTTTGTTAACATGGTAAACCAGGTTTTCTCTTACTGGTGGTCACTTGCTTTTTAAAAGCTAGTCTATAAAATTGCAGGAGCTCCAACTAAGACAGAAATGCTGCACAGGGTCTTATGGGGTATAAATTAGATGGTCTGAAGCCAGCTGGATCAAGCTTCAGTTAGGTACAGGAACATTAGGGATGGCATATTATCTGATTCGACATTCTTCTCTGGAACCCACTGGGATCAAGTTTGTGCATATAAAGCAGACCTTATAGATATGGAAGCTTTTTGCTTTGGAGGGATACATATATGCATAAATGTTAAAAACAGGATCATCTAGGGTGGGTGTACCTGACTTATGCTAGAACTTGAAGATAAATTAAAGTAGTCCTTATTGAATGAAGTTTGATGTTGTTAGGTGCCATTGAGTTGGGTCCAAGTCATATCGATCCTATCCACAACAGAACAAACACTTCCCGACACTGTGCCATGCCCAGCACTATGTCAGTGCTCCTCTGCACTGACATAGTGTTTCAGGAGTGGGCTGCCAGATCCTTCTCTCATTTTTTCAGTGCTAGGGATTGGTCCCAGGGCCTCAGAGCATGCAGAACATGGCGGAATGTGAAATATGGAAATCTCTTGATTATTTTGGCACATTTTACAAGATATAGTAATTGGAGCACCACTCTTCAGAAGAAGGGGCTGAAGGAGCTGATTTTTTTAAACATGCGTTTTTACAAGAAATCAAAATAAGAGGCTGTTTTTCTTCTGTTAGTATTACATTAGTAGCAGAGCATTGTTAAGTGAAATTTAAAAGAACAGACATAAATAGATTCCTTTTATTCAGGGGGATAAGTTCGAAAATACTTGTCTTTCTAAATGTCGTGTATTATCTATTATATACAATAAAGAAAAGAAATACCCAGTTTTGTTAAAAGCATTAAAATGAAGTTAATATATTTAGGAAAAAGTACACATCAATTAGTCCATAATAATGGATTGACAGACAAAAGGTAGAAAGGGACTCCCAGAATTCAAGAATGCCTTAAATTCCTACAAGCACAAGAAAATCAGGTGAAACAAGAAGCTAGTTAGAATTGGACCTGATAGGACCAAGGCTTTAGCACTATGAATTTACCATTCCTCATCACCCTGGGAACAGCTCAATTTAATAAAATCTAATAAGAAATTACAAATGAAATCAATAGAGTTAGAGGTGAAGTAACCATGTCTAAGTATTTCCACATGGGGATAAAGACAGCAAGGAGTTCAAAAGGAATTTGTGTTACAGGAAGAGGCTGAGGCAATGAGATGGGGAATTGGAGCTGTGTATGACTGGTTAACTTAAAACTGTACTTTCGAGAGATCCTGGGAATGCTACAGACCTCCTGTTTCTTCCACAGACTTTGACTGAAAACAGCTAATAAATCATGGATTGTATCACTGTTGCTTCACCTACCCTACTCATCCAAGTGGATGCCTGGAAGGAACAATGAACTAGGAAACAGTAGTTGCTCATTTGATGACCTGAGTCAACCGTCTGGGTTCAGAGAATTGTTACCCCTATTGTTACACTGCTCCTAGGCCCTTGGCATTGTTCAGGGGGTGAGGTCTGCCTGGGCAAGATGCTGAAATGAACATGGAGTCAAGACCCCTACAAAATTGATGGCCCTGTGCAAATCAGAGGTTCTGAAATACTATCTGGTAAAATATTCACCCTACTTTTCTCTAGTATTGGAAACCTGTAGGGTATAGTGGTGTAGAAACATGTTATTGGATGTTGGGGGTCTGCTCCGGTCTGGCAAAAGACCACAACACAAGTTCAATAAGGGACCCTCAGGAGTGGGCAAGAGCCAGTAGGTGGCACGAAAAAGGACCTCGGGAGCCTTCAAGAGCAAATGGGAACTTTATTAGGCTACTCCTTTGCTTGTTGTTGTTAGGTGCTGTTGAGTCGATATCCGACTCATAGTGACCCTCATAGGGTTTTCAATGGCTGAGTGCTTCAGGATTGTCTTGAGAGTGGATTGCCAAGCCCTCCTCCCATTTTTTCAGTGCTGGGAATTGAACTCAGGGCCTCAGAGACTGCAGCGCAGTGCTCTACCCACTGAGCTAAATCCCAGCCAGTTTGCAAGAGAGCCTAAAAACCATACAGCCCTATAAAATAGCTCTGTAGCTGGCAACACAGGTTGCTGCTGCTACAATGGGATAACAGCTCTATATTAAAGTGCCAAACAGTTCTGATTTCCTCGCTGGCTGTGCCGATGATCAAGATGTTGCCTCTTGCTGGTTGTCTTCTCTCATATCCTCCCCAGAGTGGGAGGGTTGAGAACGCTTCTTGGCTTGCGTGAGGTTTTCTTTCTTGATGTTGGAGTTTTGCTTCTCGACAGCTTGATTGAAGGTCCAGACGATGGAGGTAGCAGAAGCAGCTGCAGGGTGTAACAATTAGTCAAGGAGATCAGGAAGAAATGAACAGACCCCTAGGGTAATTGGTGGTCTACTTACATACTCTCTAGGTAGGAGGTGTGAACCAGGGTGCAACCAATCAGAGTAGCTCGTGCCAGGAGGTTTGGGGAGTTAGGTGCAGACTGGACCAATCACTGAACTTTCCTTAGTAACTAACTGGATAGCTTTGGGCAGCCAATCAGGCTGAAAAAGCCCACACCAGAGCTGGGCTGTTTGAGAGCCATCTTAAATTACTTGATGGGAGAGGTGATAGGTTAAGGAGAGACCACAGGTGAAAGGTGAACTGGGATTTAGGTAGATTAGCTCTTAGGGAGTCAAATAGGTCCCAGTCCAGGTTCCTGGGTTAAGGGTAACCAGAGGTGGCAGAAACGGGACAGAATCCAGGGAGGGCTCAGACCTCAGCCCAGACTGAGTGGGCCTTGGCCCTGGCATCCTCCTGGTCCACCTTGGGGGTGTCCAGATAATTCCCTACAACTGGACCCACTTTAAAGCTGAGAGAATGTGAATAAATTGGGTAAATTTTATGAGAGATTAATAAAATCACCACTTTGGATATTTTAATAAAGAAAAAATAACTTGGTGTTAGAGAATCTCAGGTTTGTAGATAGTCCCTTTACCAAGCTGGCATAGAAAAGTCACCATGAGAGAAAATCAGAAGGTAAAGTTGCCAGGGGAGTGAAGAGTGGAGATGCAGTCCTCAGCCCTCTGGGGAAACTGCCTCACGTATCCCTTGGCTGTACTCTGAGAGGGAAACGCAGTGTGGCATTCATTTTCAGAGCATCAGGACCAGAGCACTCTGCATGGCTGACTGAAGATGCCTCAGTAACCACAGCTCAGTATTTTCACTGAAAAAATGAAATCTGGAAATCTTTGTATTTTAGCCATAATTCTGAAAATTCCTAAAATCAAGTCCTAATTTTAGGGAATAAACAACTACAAAGACACTCCCTCCAAATAATCAGCCACTGAAAACTCTATGAAAAGCAAAGAAGCATGACAACCGTGTTTGGTCTGTTGTACATAGGATCACTATGAGTCAGACAGTGACTTGACAGCATCTAACAACAACAAATACACACACACACAGTAATGCACTTAGCTTACCTTTCTAATATCAAAGACACAAAAACGGGAATGTTTAGGAACAGTTCCATCATGAATTTCCATCTCTGGCCTACATTCACCCAGAGAGCTAGGCTCAGGTAAGTCAGTCAAGGAGAAGGGCCTTCTACAGAAAATTCCTGAAGGTCATTCTGCAGAAGAAACCTCCTTGGTGCTGGCCTCACTCATACAGGAACAGCTCTCAATTCCTTCCTTAAGAACATCCCATTTTGCCTGCCCACTGCCCTCTACCTTATCAAAAGAGATAAGCAGTGGGGACATGTGAGGAGGGGCCCCGGCCCCCCATCACTAAGGGATGGCAGCAAGTGATTCTTGTTAATGAGCTGGTGCCATGGTGTGTGATTCAATAGCAAAATCAAAAGAGGCACTACTGGTGCTTATGATTCAGACAGAGTGCCTCTCTCCTTCCATCACAGAGATGAGACTGTGTTCTATCCACAAAGAAAGACAGGAGTAACTACAACAAGCACATGGCCTCTGCAACTTTCACCAGGAAAAAATAAGATATTTAAAGCAACAACTTTCAAACTAAAATACATTTTTGGTGCTTGGACGAAACTACTTAGAACATGGGCTCAACAAGCAGTACACATGTTTCAGAAGTTCAAAAACCACTGCAAGTTCAACAATAGGAGCAAAACTAATAATGAACATAGTAAGGGCATTAAAAAGAAAGAAACAAAGGAAAAGAAAAGAAGAAAGGAAGAATGAGTTAATGAAAAAAGAACAAATGAAAAGAAAGCAAGCTGTCACCTACAATATAACAATAATTTCTAGAAAGAAACCAACTTTATAACCACAGTGCAAAAGCACTAAAAAAGCATACAATCACAGAACTTTTTTTTAAAGGCAGGCATTTCCATGTGTAAAATTACCTTAATGAAACAATTTCCCTCATTTTTCTGTTAACTTGCATTGTGAATAGACACAGGTCCTGGGACAGATGTTTAGCAGTCCCTACTTTAGAGCCCACATTTTGCAAATAGGGACAACCAGGCCTATAGAGAGGTTATAGAAAGGCCAGAAATGTCCAGGTCTGCAGGAAAGGCCCAGAAGAGAGAGGAGGGAAGAGAGACCCGAGAAGAATAACAGGCCTCATGATCTGTGCCAGCTGTGTGGCAAAATGGGCCATACCAAGAAAATGTGCTGGTCCAGCTACCATAAGGATGGCACGCCCCTCCCCAAGCCTTTAAACTAAAGGCCAAGCACCTTCTAGCCCAGCAACAAAGGACCACGAACCAGCTTCTACACCTATCCTGTCTCCCTGCTCTACAAGCCAGAGTATTAGGCACAGGAGGACACAAGAGGTAATAACAGGAATCTGCCTTCATCTCTCCCTCTTATTTTGCTGGAAACCATTCCAGCTTCTTGCAGAGCAGGGGCCATTTTGACACCAGGGTCTCCTTAACCTTCTGGTCCTTATTCCTGCTTTCTTTCAATTGGTTGTACTTTATCACTTCAGATCCTTGCATTCTACAACCCAGATTATGGTAATCATAGGGTAAGATGTTGGTCAAGGGTTTATTTATTTATTTATTTATTTACTGACGTTAGGATTAAAATGCTGGTTGAGATCACAGATTCTCTGACACCAAGTTAGTTTTTCTTTACTAAAATTTCCAAATTGGTGATTTTATTTATCTTTCATAAAATGGAAACAAGCTGGAAGTTTTCTCTAGATCACTCCATTCTCTCTACAAATATATAATTTGAACTTTGGTTGCTATTAAAAATGAATTATAAGATCAAAGAAAAAGTCTAATAAACTGAAGGGTTTCTGTTCTAGGATTTCTTGAATGCCAAATATGCTTTACTTTTAAAAGGCAAGTAAGTATTTTAACATAGAAGATTTCCCTTAGATTTAAATATCATACAATTTAGTATGAAAACATTTTCCTAATGCAGCTGTAGTCCTTTTATTACACCCCATCTCTGCCCCCGTCTCATCCCCTCCCCCAACCAGTTAATTTTCTTAAAAAAAATTCTGCAAAATCTCTCATGAAAACACCCTGTTGAATATAACTTTTTACCTACATATTATGTGCTGGAGAATGCTCAGACACTCAAATCCCGCCCCTCCCCTGCCACCCCTCTATTAAAGTTTACTAAGGTATTTATTTTTTTGGTAATTAAAATACAGCATGTATGCAGCCATAACATCCTAGCATCCAAACCTGCCTGATCTCAGAAGCTAAGCAGATTCGTCCTGGTTAATCCTTGGTTGAGAGACTGCCTAGGAATAACAGGTGCTGCAGGCTAGGGAGAAGGACTTGGCAATCCACTCCAGAAACAATCTGCCATTTAAAACCTTAAGAATAGCAGAGAAGCACTGACAATTGTGCCTGGCATGGTGCAGTGTCAGAGAGTGTTCCATCTGTTGTACATAGGGTCGCTATGAGTTGGACCCAACTTGATGGCACCTAATAGCAACAACAAAGTATAACACAGGCATACAACTTCTCCTCCCCGCCCACCCCCCGGAAAACAACAAGTACAATAAAACAAAACAGTTTGCTTGCCATGGGAAAGAAGCTCAAACTTCCCAAGATGACTGAAGTCATTTCAACAAAACTATTCTAAAAGAGCATTTCAATATCCACAGCAAGGATGAAAAGGACCCCAGGGTCTGTGTACATCAGCAAGGCTAAGTGTTATCTCATTTGCAAAACAACATCAGGATCAGTCAGGCGTATTGGTCTTAGACATGAGGTATCCACTGTAGAATAAGCCAGTTTTACCACAGAAAATTTTACCACAGAAAAATTTACACAAAAGCAGAAGCATGATGTTCAGAAAGTGGAGGATTAGAGACTATGTGGGGCTTTAAGAATTCATTTGGTGTGTTCTTTCACTTGAAAATGTTTCTATGGGGATATGAAGAAATGTAAAAAGCTAGTTACCCATATTGTTGTTGTTGTTGTTAGGTGCCGTCGAGTCAGTATCCAACTCATAGCGACCCTCTGTCCAAGAGGGGAAACACTATTGTCAGTGCTTCTCTGCTGTTCATAGGGTTTTCAATGGCAGATTGATTTTTGGGAGGGGGTTGCCAGGTCCTTCTCCCAAGCCTACAGCTTCTGGTGTTCCCAGGCGGTCTCCCATCCAGGTACTAACCAGGCCTGACCCTGCTTAGCTTCCGAGACCTGATGGGATCGGATGCCACAGGGCTAT